>JAQZBX010067503.1:0-15925 GCA_029593785.1 Cabassous unicinctus
AAAAAAAAAAAAAAAAATTTTTTTTTTCTAATGAAATGTTGCTCTGACAGTTCAAATAACCAGAACAAAATCATGGTCATCCTTTTTATCCCAGATAATGATAGTCTAGAGATTGAGAAAGAACAAAAAGAAGGGGAAAAAAATAAAATTAAATATAAATTAAAATTAATATTTTTCTTACTTCCCTGGATGAATATTTTAATTGTTGTCATGGGGTTGCATAGTACATAAGATGTTTATTACTTTCTACTTAGCTCTTTTGATTTAGACTGTATACAAGGCTTGTTTAATTATTAATGTAAAAACACACACTTGATATACAATATAATAAGTGGGAAAAATCATTTTAACCTAATTCTTAGTTCTTACCTTATTTTTTCTAAACAGTATTTTATTCCTAGCCCTTGGTCATGTGGCACTATGACTTATAAATATGGCTGTTTGATCCATCCTTAACTATAGTGTACTATATCTGATGTATCTGATGATCCGTTAAGTTTCAGAGCCATTACCATAGATCTTTGGTCCTCAAGCAGGGGCAGTTTTGCCACCCCCCAGGAGACATTTGAAAATGTCTGTCATTTTTGGTTGTCACAACTAGGGAGAAGAATGCTACTGACATCTGGTGGGAAGGGACCAGGAATGCTGCTGAACATCCTACAGGACAGCCTCCCACAACAAAAAATTTGCCCTGCCCAAAATGTCAGTGGTGATGAGGTTGAGAAACTCTGATATCGGTTTATTAAGATGAAATTATATATCCCAAGCAATTCCATCTTAATACACCATATATATGTAACCTTAATAACCTTATGTAAGGTTAGGGTAAATTACGCTTTGAACAGTAGATGTCACTCTAGTCCAAAAATTTCAGTTTATTAGAGAAGATTTTCCTGAATAATGGTGTTATGTTCTGCTTCCTCAGATCCTGCCAGTTTTACTGAGATAACTAAAGACTGTGATGAAAATAAAGAAAACAAAACTCCAGAAGGATCTCAGGGAGAGGTTGATTGGCTCCAACAGTATGATATGGAGCGTGAAAGGGAAGAGCAAGAGCTTCAGCAGGCATTGGCTCAAAGCCTTCAGGAGCAAGTAAGGAAATATTTATATTGTTACTCTCTCCATACCTATCTTTTCCAAGAAATAGAATAATAATAATAATAACTAACATGTGCTGCACACTTAACTGTCAGTCAGTGTTACAGGTGATTTACGTACCTTAAGCCGTTGATCCACAATAGGAAAAAAAAAATTGTTTGGGACTTTTCCTTGAGTTTGAAACAGAAACCGTTGATAGTTTTTCTTTTTTTGAAAATCCAAATGCAACAAAATGTATTGTTGGTTGCCTTCCATTACTGTAGTTCATTGCATGCTAAAGCAAGATGGAATATTAGACATCATCCCCAGCCCAACTTCATTTTGCAATCTGTAGAAACAGCCAGCATACCACCATGATTTTATCAATATTTTAAGATGGTGTGTTTTTTTGTTTTGTTTTGTTTTGTTTTGGTCTTTTTCTCGAAATAGAAATACTTTGCCTATGAATTATTTGAACATAAAAATTCTCAAGCATATTATCTAAAGTCTAATTTTCAGATTTTAGTCATAGAAGAGTATTTATCTTTTTTTTTTTATGTAGAAATCTGTACTTCAGTTTTTAGTTCTTTATGCTTATATTTGCTAAAGCTGGTTGATTTGCACCATTGCAGTTGCCTGAGATGTCTAATTGGTGATATTTTTCATGGTTGTCAAATCCTATGCAGTCCAAATCATGTTAGTAATAAAAATTTGCCGGGAAGCGGGTGTGGCTCAGTGGATAGAGCTCCCGTTTACCATATGGGAGGCCCCGGGTTCGCTTCCCGGGGCCTCCTTGTGAGGGCAGGCCGGCTGTAGTCTGATGCAGCAAGACTTCACAGCAGGAAGCGGGTGTTGGTCAATCGATAGAGCCCCCATTTACCATGCGGGAGGCCCCGGGTTCGCTTCCCGGGGCCTCCTTGTGAAAGCAGGCCAGCCCGCACGGCGCGGTGGGCTGGTGCAGCAGGACCTCACAGCAAGGGGGAGATTAGCAGACACGGAAGAAACACACAGCGAATGGACACAGTAAAACACAAGCAGCAAGGGGGGCGATAAATAAATAAATAAATAAATCTTAAAAAAAAAAAATTTGCCAAAACTCCCTAGAATAAATGTATAATATTAGTGTTTGAAAATACAATAATCAGGTTAAGAAACCTACTTCCTCTGGAAATTATTTGAGGATATTTTAAAAATGCTGATGCTTGGGTTCTGCCCCTCAGAAATTCTGATGTAATTGATCTAGGTTGTGGTCTGAGCATCTAGATTCCTCCCTACCTCCCTTCCCTTTCTCCCCCCTCCCTCTCTCTGTTTCTCTCTCTCCCCTCCTTCTCTCTTTCTCTCCCTCTCCCTCTCCCCTCTCTCCTCTTCTCCCCCCTCTCCCTCCTTTCACTCCCACTGCTTTTCCCTCTCTCTCAGGTATTTTAAAACTTTCCTAGTGATTCTAATGTGTGCAGCCAAGGTTGAGAACTGCTAATCTAAAAGCATTTTAGAACCAGCTGATCTATATCCATTGATTTACAACAAGAATTGTCCCCACCTGTCTTGTCAAGACATGTATGTGAAAACTATTTTACAAATATGAAAGACCAAGGTCTGATTTCTTTGAAATAGTTCTTTTTAGCATGCATGCACAAAATGTTCAGCACCCCTCTTTTTCAAAGACAAAAAAAAAATGTATTCTATTCCTTGTCAGCTGAACCCAGTTAAAACCACCCTATTTTTTGCTGATGTGAGTATAGTGAATAAGATGAAGTTTCTTTTAGTTTGGTATTCCTGCATCATTCTACTAGTAACTAAGAGGAAGTCTTTCACTTTCTGGTTTCACGGTGTACTTGGAGCTTTAAGTAACTGTATTTCCCTTTCAAAAATCTTTTACTTTCTTGAACTTGGTATTACTGCTTCTAAGATTATAATGTAGAATAGCTCTTAGTTTCTTATGTACTTTAGTAACTAAAAATAAATCCAGCAGAGTTTCTATTTGGGGTGAAGGAAAAGTTTTTGTAATAGATGGTAGTGATGGTAGCACAACACTATGAATGTAATACTACTGAATTGTATATTAAAAATATATATGTAAATATATATATATAAAACTGTACACACATACAGTGAGCCCTAATGTAAACTATGGGCTTTTGTTAACAGTATAATCTGGTAATACTGATTTCATCAGTTGTAACAAATGTACCACATTAATACAAAATGTATAATAATAGGGAAAACTGATGGTGTGGGCAGGTATATGGGAACTCAATACTTTCTGCATAATTTTTCTGTAAACTACAGCTGCTCTAAAAAAAACTCTTAAAAAAAAAACATTCAGAATTTAGAATTGCATCATTTGTGACTTACCTTTTCTCTGAAGATGAGGAGGGAAATTTTTGTAATATTCAGCATTTCCCTATTCCTTTTTATGATTAAAGTAGTGATCTAGTTGAGACATTTTCAGGAGATATTAGAGGTATTGTTTTTTCTAGGAAAACTTCCAGTATCTGAGAAAAATAACACTCAGTAGCATTCATTTAGTAAGCATTGTACCAAGCACCTACTGTACTTCTTGGTTTCTTTAGCAAGAAAAAAGTAGAAACCTATGAATAATATCTTATAAAGATACTGTTTATTTTCTTTTCATAGACTTAGGGTCACTAGTGCTAGAGCCAGCTCACTACCATCAATCAACTCAAGAGAGCTGAATATACACATCTCTTCACAATTCTGCTGTCATCACGTTGGTAATTTGAAATTGGCCATGGTGGGAGTATTTACACCATTGGAAACTGGCAAATACTACAAATCAGGGGAAAGAAAAGGGAACAATTTGCTAAGAATCTACTCTCTGCCAGGCATTTTACACATAGAAGGAGAGAGGGACTGCGTCATGTCATATTGAATGACTTTCGGTTGGCAAGCCAAATGCCATTGACATGGGGAGATAGCATTTAAGCCTTAAGGTTGTATTTTAAGAGGACAGTGTTAGAAAAAGTAAAGAACAGCTCCTTCACATCCCTCAAAAAATCATATTCCAAATATTTGTGAGATTATGGAAAACAGATCTGTAAATAATATCCTTGTTAAATAAGTTTAATCAATAACCTCTTGAAATACCTTAGTTTTTATTCTTGTCCCTTTAGGAGGCTTGGGAACAGAAAGAAGATGATGACATCAAAAGAGCTACAGAGTTAAGTCTTCAAGGTATAAAGATTATTTTAATTACATTTTTAAAAATTATAAAGTGTGTCACACACAGGAGAGCATATAAAATACTACAAATCAGGGGAAAGAAAAGGGAACAATTTGCTAAGAATCTACTCTGTTGTTTTTAATAACAAATTTGAACACCTCTCAGGTAATGCAGTCGAACTTTAGAAGTTATCTGTGTACCTCTCCTTTCCCCTACCTCTGAGAGGAAAACACTATTTAAACATTTGTATTAATTATCAGCTTGCTTTTCTTTACAATTTTACCATCAATGTCCATATCTCTAATTAATTTAGTTTTTAATTTGGAAAAACTGAATATCAACGACAACCTATCTGTATGAAAAAGCAGTAATGCCATTGTTTAGACTCCCAAGAGTAGATAATGTGACTTTAGATTCCCCGTGAATTTACAAGAGCTCACCTTGAGGAAGTTCATGGACCACGTCATGAACGAGTACTCAGAAACATTAAGGTTCACCACAGTTGTGGCATTTAGCAGGACTAATATGTGGACCAGGTACTGAAAGTCCACAGGGATATGTAGTCAGGGCAGGTGGGCTAACTTAAATTTTCTATTTCTAAGATCACCATAATCTTTCTTCAGCTTTCAGAAATAGTTCAAAACAGAACATTTTGGTGGTACAAAATTAGTATTTTTGGCTGATCTAGACAGCAGGGCATGGAGGAGAGAGTAGGAATTTCAAGGACACATGGTTAAGACAGAAAGTTTCAAAGAATCCAGCTCACCCAGGCATTGTGTCCTCAGGTTAAAAATATAGTACAGTAGTGATGATGGTGGCTGTCTCGAGTCATATTGCTCTAGTCTGGACTGGTTGCCCTCTATATCCATGCACATATATCTTGAGATCTCCCTTAACCATTTTCCTGGGGATTTCCCCTGATTCTTTTTCTTTGAATCTCCCATTTCCTGCATCTCTTTCTTCCTCTTTCTTGGTCTACTTGTGTTTTGATGAATAACATCCTCCAGTAGCTTATTGAAAAAGAGGGAATGCAACTTAAAATTTTTGGAGACCTTGCAAATTTATCCTACTCAAGCATTTGATTGATAGTTTGGCTAAATACAAAATTCTGGATTTGCAGTCATTATGAAAACATTGCTCCCTTGTCTTTTTTTACAAGGTTGCTGTGTGAAAAGTTTGAAGCCATTCTTTATCGTGATGTGATCTGTTTTCTTCTCTGGAAGCTTGTAAGGTTTTCTCTTTGTTTCTGTTGTGATCACAGTGGTATGTCTTGATGCAGATCAAAATGGATGCATTTTGCTGGACACCTAGTGGATCCTTCTATCTACAAATGTGTGTCTTTCAATTCTAGGAAATTTTCTTGAATTATTTTATTACTGATTTCTCTCTTTCCTCTTTTTGGAATTCCTGTTATCCAGGTCCCCTAGTCTGATTCTCCTAATTTTCTTTTCTCTACCATTTTCCATCTTTTTTATTATTTTGCTGTACTGTCTGGAAAGTTTCTTCAACCTTATCCAAACCTTCTTCTGTGTTTTTTATAACTATCATGTTTCTAATTTTTAATAACTCTGTTTCATTTTATAATGTTCCTTTTTTTAAAAGATTGGGGTTTTTTGTTGTTGTTGTTTCATGGAAGCAATATCATCTCGACTCTCTGAAGATATTAAATGAATTTTGTTTTCTTCTTGAAAACACTGGTTTCTTCCAAATTGCTGTGTCATGTGTTTACTATGGTTTTTATATTCCTTTTCCTCATAGCTGTCAGCTCATGAGACTAAGCATGAGGAACTAATAAGATGATTGGAAGCTCTGAGCACTTAGAGGGCTTGTCAGCTTTGAACTTTACATGGTGGAACTTCTTGAGGAATGATGTTAGTATTTTTTCGGCCCTTTCCTTGGGCTGGTCAGATTCCTAAAGAAGTTTCCTAGTCTCTTGCTTTGCCTTGGCTACTAGAGTTCTGGAAGCCAAGTATAGAAATGGGCTAGAGGTGTGGGAGTCCTTATACTCATCATTCAATATGCATGCTGTCACCTACTCCCCTATTTTCAATATGGTACTCGTGACCTCACTAATGATCATGAGCATCCCCTGGTCTAAAGACCATTTTACTGCCTCCAGATAATTGCCCAGCAGCATGAAGTTGGGGGCAGTGGGTCAAGGAGTCTATTTCTCAAATAGCTTTCACCTAATTCTTGTTTTATCCCCTCCTTAACCTCCAGTTTCAGGAGTACCTGGTACTTCCAAGCCTTGGGTATTTGAAGATTCTGTGATATAAATTGGTTTGGATCTCAACTTTTCCATTGCTGGCTTGGGGTTTGGCTTTCACTTTCTTGGGTCTCCTAAGTCAGTCACCCATCTATTTTCCAGCTTTCAACATTTTGATGCTGTCTCTTTTCATGTTCTTCACATTCTTATGTGTTCATGTCTTTTAAACAATCTTATACTGTGATTTTAGTGGCATTAATTGTATTTTAAAGGAAATAGCCATTTATATACAAATGCTCCTGAGAGTCTTCATTTAAAACCGTAAAGATGGATTCTTCCAGTGGAAACACATTATTCAAGAAAAAATGGCAGAGCAGGTGTAGCTCAATGGTTGAGCTCCTGCTTCACATGTATGAGGTCCCGGGTTCAATCCCCACTACCTCTTTAAAAAAAAGGAGGGGAGGGTGAATGGATCTTGGATTTGTTTGCTTAGTGTATTTTAGGTGAAACTTTAAGAGTTAAAGGTTGGATTTCCATTATTTTTGTTTCATTTTCAAAAACTGATATAATATTGAAGAAATGAAAGGCTATTGACCTTTCATGGTCTCTATTCTGTGAGGATAATTTGTATTTGCTAGTGGCACCTATAGATATGCAATAAGTACTTCAAATCTGATGTATAATGTATATGATATAAAGTGTAGTGAAATTGGGTTATCTATAAAATTATACTGGTTTTTTTTTTGTTTTTGTTTTGTTTTGTTTTTGTTTTTTTTTTAGTTTTATTTCTTTCTTATGAGGCTTAGATCCCCTTATCATATAAATACATTTTAAAGAAAAGGGAACATTTCTTTTACAGATACCTGGTGCCTGGGATGTTATTCTCCAAGTAGATTAGAACCTTAATGATAATGTATGTTTTCTTAGGATGATAAAATTGTACCTCAATCTTTTTTTTTTCTTCCTAATCATATTTCTTTGTGGGTATTCCAAGAACTTTACAAGACTTTGTCATTGTTTTCTTCAGAGTTTAACAGCTCTTTTCTGGATGCATTGGGTTCTGATGAGGACTCTGGAAATGAGGATGTTTTAGATATGGAGTACACAGAAGCTGAAGCTGAGGAACTGAAAAGAAATGCTGAGGTGATATTTTATTTCCTGAGTAGAACTAGTCAGATTGTCCATATTACTCCACTTACCTTTTTGTCTTCAACGATCCCACTGTCAGTTTCCATTGCTAGCTCATTAATGCCCCTGTAGAGCCCTCAAATGATCTTCATTTTCTCTTGTCCTTGACTCTTCACTTCTTACACAGGATGAAAACAAACAGAAATACATCCAGTCTACCTTGTGTGCATGTTAGATAAGAACTAAGTAACATGGCACTCAGAGGCCTAAGTATATTAAATTACCTTTAGTTCCACCAAGTAACTATATTATCTTTATAGTCAAATACAAAAAACAAAAAAACAAAAACAGTTTTTGCTCAGTGAAAACTGTTGAATTAATGATGTTAACTAAGCTCATTGGAATCTTTTTCACCCTTCTTTTTCCTTAAATAATTGCTTTTTTCCCTATTTTCCCAATTTCTTTAAAAAGTCATAGTATTAAGTTTTTGTCCTGCTTAAGACTAATAATAATAATTTGTGTTAAATAAGTACTATTTAATTTTTTCACTAACATTAATCATTTTAGTTTGTTTTTTCACTGTAATAATACAATGAAGAACTATATGTGTTTATAGTATTTTCCATATTTTGGATTTTCTACTTTAAGTTAAACCCCAGAAGTAAATTACTGGGTCTAAGTTAAGAACTTTTTAATGGTTTCTGGTTTACCTATAGATATACTCTTTCCCCAAATTTCACTTTGTAGTGCTGCCTGAAGTGCACGAATACACATTTAAGTTTTATTTTTTCACTAACAATATTTTAATAGCATTTTCTTAAAATACTAAAAAGTTTGCCCATAATCCCTATAGCAGTGCTGCAACTCCTTTTATTTTTCATTGTTTTCCAGTATTTACTGATCAACATACCTATTTTCATAAAGCTACAATTATTAACATGTTACTAATCCACATTTTTTAACTGCATAATATGTTTTCAGTTGATATGCCACTAACCAGTCAACTATTATTGGATATATTGTTAATTACTACTTTTCATTATTATAGATAATGCTAGAGTGAATAACCTTATGTATATATTCCTTCCTTCCTCTGAATTATTTTCTTAGGATCAATTCTTAGTTGGGGTGGAATTCTTGGGTCTACTAGATTTTTTATTTATTGCCTCTGGCTACACCATACCCTGAGGCTTAGGTATATTAGTTTTGATATTAAATTTAAATTCAGTGTTTTGCTTTTATTCAAATAGAGAATTAAAAGTTATACCCACTTCTATTTTCCAGACAGGAACTCTTCCTCATTCCTATCGGCTCATCAGTGTTGTCAGTCACATTGGTAGCACTTCTTCTTCAGGTAAATGGACCTCATGATTTAAGCATTTTATAACTGGCCTGAAGCAGCCAGCATTTGCTCCTTGTTCACTTGCTCAGTGCCTAGCTCTGTGAGCTATAAGCTGAATGCATCAAGAAAAACTTTGAAATCCTTTCTTTGATCATACTAAATGTGAATTTTGTTACTAGGTAAAACTGTTTTCTCTACTCGTAAATCACCTAAACAAAATATATTTTTCCCCTAAACAAAATATATTTATCCAAAAAGTCATAGTATTTTCCTCCCCTAATTCTCTGTATCTGTCTTTTGAATGATTTTTAGAAACATTATTGGGGTTAGGGTGGATGGGGTGGCTGTCTCTGTCTCTTTCTGAAATTTTCTATACCTGAGAAAAATTGAGTATGTTTAAAAAAAAAAAAAACTCAATTTTAAGATTTTATTTATTTTAGGTCATTACATTAGTGATGTGTACGACATTAAGAAGCAGGCGTGGTTTACTTATAATGACCTAGAGGTATCTAAAATCCAAGAGGCTTCTGTGCAGAGCGATCGGGATCGGAGTGGTTACATCTTCTTTTATATGCACAAGTAAGAAACTTCACCAGATCTGAAACCACAGGCTAAAAATCACCCAAACTCTTTATTCCTCCTCAGAGGATAAAATGTTCCCATCACTTGATTACTTGACAATTTTTAGTTTTTGTTATCTTTGCTTACAGCTTGTCTCTTGATATTTCCTTATAAGTCCAAGATATTTTTTCTCTTAACTCAGCATTAATTACTTATCACACAATAGCATCTAGGTATGGAACTTAAGATGGTTTTGTTTTTTTTTTATGATAGGAGCCATCCTAGCATAAACCTTTTTGGTCTTCCAGTTGTGTATCAAGCTAGAAGATGGGAACTCCATAGCATTTTTATTAAACCTGGCTAGCTATTGCCAGTTCCTCCTACTGTTCTCAAAAATCAGAAGCCAGGGGGTTAATAGAATGATTGAACGAGTCAGTGGCTTATTTAATGAAATTTAGGCACCAAGTGGGATTATGCAGATAATCAGTATCTATTTTCTGTTGCTTTTTTTCATATAGGCTTTGCTCACTGAATTTCCTGTTGTATTTTTTGTTTGCTTGTTTTATTTGAAGGGAAATTTTTGATGAGCTGCTGGAAACAGAAAAGAACTCTCAGGCACTTAGCATGGAAGCAGGGAAGACCATTCGTCAGACCTTGTGAGGAACAACTTCCTGGGTTGGCAGTGTGCACTGCATATTCTCTTTTACTGCCTCCCACTTCACCTTTCCTTTGCCAGAAGAAAATTTGGAACTCTACTTGATGCGGGAGCAACATACAGCTCAGGGCCCAACTAAAAGACGAAAGTTGCAATTATGCAGAACGTTCCATGCTCTTTTATGGAAACCTTGGTCTCATACCTGTAGCTGATTATCCTCTTTTTCTCTTACAAGAGTGGAACTTCCTATTATCTTAGGAATACATATTGTAAATAGATATATGCACATACTCTCTAGACTCTCACTCAGACACAAATACAAATATGGAATGAATGGCGCCTTAAAGAAAATTAATAACCCAAAATTAATAGCACAGCAATTTGGAAAAGAAATGAAGGTGTCAAAGAGTCCATTCACCTGAGAAATGTGTGAAGATACACATATCAGTTGGCTTTTAGCTTTTATGTTCCTTGAGTAGTTTCACTCAAGGCTGCAATTAGTAAAGTTCACTGGAAAGCCAGCTCTCCATGTTAGACTAATGACAGTTTGTCCTCCTAGCAAGGGATCGACTTTTCTGTCACCTGACTTGAGGAGCTTTTTTTTTATTATTACTATTATTTCATGGATTTGTAATGCCTTTGCTGTTTACATGCAGTCCCAAGAGATGGATTGTTGGTGCTTTGGAATGTGTTATATAGTCCCACATTTGGTATTCATTGTACACTGCATTTTCTTTAATGAGATTCCTTCACACAATGTGTTCATCATCTATCATCTATATTATTATGGTGGTGAAGAAAAGAGTTTTATTTTTCTTCTGTATCATTCTTCCATGGAAACAGGCACTACCCTAATAGGTTGTAGCCAAAACTTCTAAGACGTTAAAGGATAGTATTGTCCCAATTGGGACTCGCCAGCAGGTGTTCTTTGAAGGGGCAGCCAGGGGTATTAAGGATAAGGAAGAATGCTAGCATCTTTAGCTCTCAAACAGAGAGAGGTCAAGAGGAGTGTTTTTGTGTTAAGCTAAATCTCTGAACCACTAAAGTGAAAAGCCCTCCTAAGTGTGAAACGAAGTACATGAGCTATAAAAGCATGAGCATTTATCCATTTGCTGTCTGGCTTTGCCCTTAAAACAGGATGGGAATTAAAATGCAATTAGTTTAGGTAATCCCAAGAACTAAAAAATAACAAAGGTGCATAATATATATTTATCTTATTTTTAGGTGCTTTGAGTTGAGGCTAAATGGGGCACAACATAAAGTGCAACATTAGTTACTCAGCCAACATAGCCAATTTGGTTAGGCAGCTTGTGAACCGTATAAAAAATGAGTTTGAGGGTAGAATTCTGTCAGGTATCATTAGAATCTCAGAGTATAGCAAAATGAAGCTTCAGTATTTTCATTCATTTTTTTTCTTGCTTTTATTATGATCAGGGTGATTACTCTTCGGTTCTGACATAGGGACAAAACCACATCTGTTTTTTAGGGGGAGAAACATTTTAAAATCCATCATCACAGAAGATGCAATATCTTTTCCAAAAGGGCTCCTTAAGAGAGCTCCAGCCCCCAATCTTGGAATTGGATGTGTTCTGACACAGTAACCTATTGTGTAGCATCTTTTGATTGTAAATGGCCTCAGCACTTTTGCTTAACTACTGATGAATGCTATGTGTCCTTCCCTCTACCCACACACATTACTGTAGTGAATGTTCCAAAATGGTACAGTGGTAGGATTTGCAGGAGTACTTTAGAGCAAAGGGGAATATCTGTTCAAAGACTAGCTTTTTAAACTTTGTTTTATTTCTACCAGGGGGCCTTTTGTTTGCTTGAAAATAACTGGTTTCCTCATAAATGAGTTTAGTTGTAATCAAATTCTTTAGCTATTTATTATTTTCCTGTTTTTGCATTTGGGAGCTTTGAGTGTCACTCTTAAATATGATTGGGAATGATTTGAAGTGAGGGCTGCATTGGGACTTAAAGAAAAATTGAAATAAAGCTGTAAGCCTAGGTTGCCTCATTAAGCAGCCCCATTTGAATTGCTCTCATAGCTTGCATATGTGTACAGTTTAGAAATACACATGTCTCAGAAACCTGATTTGATTTGGTTTTCATGTCTTGGGCAAGACTTGTTAGTTGAAAATAGGTTACTGGGGTATATGAGTTATCTCATTGCACAAACAAATTACAAGTTTGGACTTGAATTTTACTTGATATCTGTTCATTGTTGTGGCCTTGTCAGCTTTCCCCTTTCCCTTCATTTCTTCAACTATTACTCCTTTCACTACAAAGTTACATTGTCATTTTGGTCAGTGAGGGTTCATGACAACAAATGAAGATTTCAGCTGGACTGTGTTGATAGAGTTTGTTATTTTTTTGAGCTGGCTGTATATATTTAAAAATTATAAAAAGATAATATATTATTTTTTGCACAGTGTGATCAGTTTGCCAGAATTGGGAGATGGGGCAGTTGGCATGTTGGGGCCAGGAAGGGATGAGTCAGATAGGGACCGAGCGCTTGTGTCCCAGGCAGTCTGCACAATAACTAATTAACCTTCCTTAGTGAAAATGCCAAATGTCTGGTGACATTACTTTGTATGACATTGAATTGGAACTTGACAGCACTTAGTTCTGCACACAACCTTTTGATCTTAATTGGAATTTTTTAGAAGAGAAAAATAAACCAGATAGAATTCAAGCTTGTTGATTTTCGTCACCTAATATTATGGGGAGTTGGAAAGTTGCATGTGGCTAGATGCTGTTATCACTTTAGCAGACATTACTATGAGAAAGATAGATTCTATTTTGTAGGGAATATACTTAAATGTGTGTGCACACTCATAAGTTTTGTCTCAGCAGGATAGAATAAGAAGCAAATCCATGAATTGTTCTATGTATATTTTGATTCCAAAAGCTATTTGTTTACTTGCCAAGGTCTGTTCATTTTGGGCCTAACTTAAATGGCTTAATAACAAATGTAAATGTGTTTACATTTTAAGAAGTATGCAGTGATTCTTACTAGGTTACACATTTCTTTATTTCTCTCCTTGATCAAGTGTAAAATTCTTCTAAAAGTTAAGCTTTAAGAATTAAAACCTCAGCAGGATAATTCATGAATTTACTTACTCTTCCATACTGCAGTTAGCATTATGTAACTATATAAATATACCTCTACACATATATAGCTACAGGTATAGTTGTATATTGAAAATTATCTAGAGACACCTAAATTGAAGAGATTCTTGGCAGCGTCTCAAATATATAGTTGAGTGTTATGGGGGTAGAGAGGGTATGGGAAAAGGGCATACAGACAAAAAGGTAGCATGTAAACTCATTTGAGATATATTGGGAAGAGGGTATATTAAAACAAAGAAAAATATCCTTCTTCCTCTTTCTTTTCTCATCTGAAATGACTGCAGTGGATTATCTTAATTATCCAGTCTTTTCTTTTTCCTCCCCCATTTGACGTAATTGACCCCTTTCTGTGGGTCTTTTGTTTTAAATCAGGGAAACAGAATTAGATCTCCAAGTACAGCTGGATCTTGTTTATACAGGGAGATGTTTAGAAATATCACTAACCTAGCACCAATTGCAAGTCATATAAAAGGGTCCCAGTGAATCAGATATGTCCTTTACCTCCAGTCTTGCTTTACACTATGTACACTCAGTATAAGTGTGTACAAAAACAACAGATATTTGCCCTCTAACATCTTTCTAATGCATTAACTCCAAAATTCTCTATCAATATATCTTAATATCTGAAAATATATCTTTATTTTATTGAAAAACTATGGTTTATTAGGCCATGAGAGTTTTATGACAGAATAATTTTTGCTGGGTCTCACCACAATCATTGACTCCCTTATGGCATGCTTTGATTACTAGACTTTTCTTCAAGTACAGAGGTTCAAAGTATAGGTAGGTGTCTTCACTGGCATAAGAATAGGGAGTGTGAGGGTCAGGACCCAGGTTTGTCAAAGGTCAGAGCCAGAACAGAACAATCAACTGACCTGTTCAGCTTCGAGAACAAAGTGGCCTGACCGAAGAAAAACGTGGCCACGTTGCGTTTGTGACACCTCTTATCCTCCGGGGTCCCCCAGTTAACCCTTCCTCTGGCCTTTGCCTTCTCTCCCCAACTTTTCTGGCCTTTTGTCAGTGTTCTTTATTTATGCTTATGGAGAGGAAAACGGAAGTGAGGTTACTACATTTTGTCTAATTGAGCCACTACCAGGTTTGCTGGCAGCTTCGGCCACATTTGTGAGGTGATTTTTCTTTGTGTTCTGAGTGACTTTTGATTCCAATTCTTTATGTTGTTTTGTATGGAGCGGCACTTTATCTGTGTTTTAGCAGAACTGTTCCTCTGTATCCTTTAAGGTTTTTCCTTGTTTTTGTTTCCTTTTTAAATTATGCAGTTTTTTTGTGTGCGTGAAATTAAAGCCTTTATTAACCTTCTGTTGGTTTGACTTATTTCTCAGAAGGACACATTCTTGCAGACTTATTTTTGGGGGGCGGGGGCAGAGTCTCCCAAACACATTTTATTTTTAATAAAGTTTTAGATTAGATAAAAGTTACATTGAAAATATAGGGGATTCCCATTTGCCCTATCTCCTCCACCTCTCACACATTCCCCCATTATTGCAGACATTTTTAAAAACTAGTTGTTAAAGCTGTGAAAATCATTTTCCTGTTGGCCTTCTGACTTTGGGCTTCCTGCAGCATCGTTACACTTTAAAGGAAACCGAGTTGCAAACCAGCATTTGGCTGTAGTCGCCGCTGAGTTCCCATCATTTTCCTCTGAGGAGCCTGTGAAGCTTTGCAGAGGCTTCTGGATAATGGTTTGTAAACCCAGTATTGGCCTTAGCTAAGCTCTTTCCTTTTAAGAGTACCAAGAGATGGGGTGAACTAGCATTTGCATATCCTATTTTCCTTCATACCCCAATCCTGGACCCAGTGGATCTGCTGCTCTCCCTTGGTACTAGTGAGTATTGTGAAATCTAATAGAGTGATGTTTCTAGGCCACTGAACTCTCCCACAAAGAAGGGGGTTTTAACTGTTGTGACCTGAGTAAAGCAGTGAGAGAAGCTTACATGAAAAGTAAAAGCTGGGACAGTAAAACGTGGTGTGGCTCCTCAGTGCTCTAATATTCTGGGGAGGGTTGGCTGCTCCTGAGGACTAAGAAGGGAAAGCTCTAGACCATGATGGTTGAAAGTGATAGAACACCCCAGCCACCTTGGAGAGCTGAAATGGGGATCCTAGGCTGCTTCTGGAGGATAGGCAGGTTACCACACACAAGTGGCATTGCCACAGACTCTTCTGCTCACAGGTACAACTAAAATTTCACTTTAATTGGCATAGGACTGACACCAGCAATAAAAAAAAAAAAAAGGCAGGGTAGGGTGCTGCTTTACAACCACAGCTACTCTTGCTTCTCAAAATAGTCCTTTTTCTTTCTTGAGGTTTTGTTGCTTCCATCGAGGCAGGGCAGAGAAGGCAGCTGGAGTCATCCCCAAGGCCTTAGTGAAATCCTCAATTGACAGGTGCTCCTAGAAACAGGCCAAAGGGCAAAGGTCACATTCTTGCCCAAGGTTTGCTTTGAGGAGTCCTATTGGCAATGGCATAACAAATGAGTAAAATCAGGCACGGTCATGAGCGCTGGGAACGTGATGGGGAAGGAGAGGGGCAGCATTTTGGGATTCTTGAGGTCACTGAATAATTCCATTTGAAACAAAAGGACAATGGTAACGTGGTATTTTGGGTTCCTTTTTTTTTTTTTTTAAT
>JAQZBX010067504.1:0-15923 GCA_029593785.1 Cabassous unicinctus
TCGGGCACTCTGACTCCTTTAACTGCATCCTGAAAATCTCTGGCATTTGGTCATCTGCTCAGTCTGGCTTTGGCTTTGGGGATATTTAAATTTTAAAGCTGCCAGAGTACACCTGTAGTAGTTCATGCTAGCTGTGGAGGACCTTTTTTTTTTCTTTTCTCTGTATTGCTGAGAAAGGGGAATTGTTCAAAATAAAAAGTAGGTCTGCTCTGATCTTTAAGTTACAGTAAAACATCCAGTATCATTATTCCTGAACAAAGCAGAGGCAACGTAACTATATTAAGTTCTGGAGACTTCAGAAAGCCAGGTTACTCTTTGCAAACCAAATGACACTGATTTTTCTGCTGCTCTATAGAACTAATCACAACTTTGAGCAGGGGTAATGGAGTAAGGAATAGATGGTTTTCCCAAAGGTAACATAGATACTGTGGGCAGGGCAGGGGCTGGGAAAGAAGGCTGATCTTCAGGCTTAAGAAATAGAAAAAAACGATGTCTCCAATTACCAGCTAAGAGGGAATTGAACGTTTAGAGATCAAGTTTAGCTTGTTCTCCTTACTTGTTCCTTCCCACCAGTGTCTGAGTCCCTGCCCCTCCCCTATTTAATTAGCCAAATAAGTCAGAAAAAGACAGGCATTAACGGGGCTGTCTGTCACACAGAAATGGTGGACCGTCCATTCCACGCACGGCGAGGGCTGCTTCCATGGTTAAGGTTGATTGAGTTTTCCGTCCGTTAGAAAATAATGGCTGCTCCTACCCTTCAGTGAAAGAAACCATTCACTAATAATTCCACCCATCTATCCCTCCCTTTCTCCCCTATCAAGTGATCAAGGGTTCATTCAACATGTACTATGTGTTACTGGTGGGAAAGCCAAGGTTAAGGTGAAGTCCCTGCCTCTCAGAGCATACATCCCAGGAAGAGAGAAAACAACACAGAAGGAATAGGCAGTAAAAAATATCACATAGTGATGAGCACTATACGGAGAATGTCAACGGGTGATGTGACAGTGACTTCAGTTTACGTGGTCGGGAAAGGCCTCCCTGAGGAGGGTGTATATAAACAGAGATATGCTTGATGAGAAGGAACCAGGAATGGGAAAATCCCAGTGAAGATCATTTCAGGCAGAGAAAGCTGTTCTCTCAAGGCTCCCAGGAGGACAATGAAGCATGTTTAGGGTTAAGGAGACCAGTGGTCTGCAGCCTGTCAGACCAAAGGCAGAGTGGTGAGACACGATATCAGGGAGGTAGAGAAGACCAGAAAATGTGGGGTTTTCTAAGCCCAGCTAAGGAATTTGGCTTTTGTTCTAAATGTGATTGGAAACCATTGGTGGATTTAATCTTGGAAGTGGAGCAATCCAATTAATGCTTCAGAAAGATTATTCAGTCTCGTATGTGGATGTAGGATTGTAAGGAAAAGGAGGGCTAGCACTGCAGTTATGAGGACAAGATTTCTTGGACTAGGTCTGCAGATCCAGTGATGTGTAGAGGTAGATGGATTATGGAGAAGCAGAAGCCAGAAGGGAGAGGATGTGTGTGATATATGCAAGGCACTGGAATCATGAGTTCTGTTTCATCTTTTCATTCTTTTAACAAAAATATATGTACCAGGGTAAAAAATCAGCAAGTAGAGTCCCTGACCTCAAGGAACCCAAAGTCCTAGTGGGGAAGATTGAGATGCAAACAAATAATTAAAATGCATTCTAATAAATATTGTAACCAAGGAGTATGCAAGGTGAGTCCAAGGGAAAGACTGATTAACTCGGTTTCAAAATTAAATAATGTCAGTCTTTTGACAGACATTGTTTTTATTGGATTCTATCCATTGGTCCATTGGGTTGGGTTAATATAAAAAAGCTCAATAATATTTATGTCAGTCAAATGTTTGGGCTGGTGTGTTGATGTTCTGGACTTAAATTGTTTGGTAACTCTGAACAACTCAATTCTTCCTTCTTCAGGTTTGCAAAACAATTTATTACATCATCACTGGCTCCAACTCTGAACCCGGAAGTGGACTGTTAAAGCCACACCCTGGCTCAGCACCTCCCTCACTTTTGGGGTAAGTCAGATGGAGGCACTGGAAGCTCATTCCCTGTAGACCACTGGTGAGAGAACGAGGTGTAGCATTAGTTCCAAAATCTCTTTCTTCTCATTATTGTTTTTAATTAAAGTACAGTGTGCTTTACATTAAAATTCACTTTTTAGGGGGTATACAGTTATACATGTTTTAGAAAATACATGAACATTTAACCACTACGAAAATCAACATATAGAACATTATTATCACTCTCCCCCTGAAAACTCTGGTCTTCTCCAACCCTTGGCAGTTTCTGATGTGTTTTCTCTTCCTACAGTTTTGCTTCTTCCAGAAGGTCGTATAAACAAGAGTATGAAATTCTTTGAGCCTTACATCTTTCACTAGCATAATGCATTTAAGATTTACCCAGTTATTTCTTTTTACCACTGAGTAGTATTCCATCATATGGATATACAACATTTTGTTTTATCCATTTTCCGGTTGAAGGACATTTTCCAGTATTTAGCAATTATAAGTGAACCCATTGTCACATTTGCAGAGGTGTGTGTGTGTGTGTGTGTGTGTGTGTGTGTGTGTTTGAACATAAATTTTCATTCATCTTGGGTAAATACTTAGGAGGGAAATTGCTGATAAATGTATGTTTCATTTTATAACAACCTGTCAAACTGTTTTCCGAAATGGCTGTATCATTTGCATTCCTACTAGCAAGGCATGAGAGTCCCAGTGCTCTGCATATGACAACACTAGATAGTGCCAGTACCTTTTTCATTTTAGCTAATTTAATGGGTGCAAATTGCTATCTCATTGTGGTTTTAATTTGCATTTTCCTAATAATGCTGTTGAGCAGATTTTCATGTGCTCCTCCCATATATGATATGTTATATAAATATAGGTGTTTATTTTTCAGATCAACCAATATGTGTTTGATCTACTCTTTCAATGCTAGAGATGCAAAAATAATTAAGACTTGAGACCTTCCTCTCTTGAGGTGCAGATAAATAAATTACATCCATCAATGTAATGTAAGTGAGTGGCTCTGTGGAGGTTCGGAGTAAGGTAAGGTTATGCCCTTTAGGAACAATTGGGAAAATCCTCAGGAAGCACACTTAAGAATTTAATTTTGAAGGGCAAACTGAGACAGGGAACACGGTAGAGGGGGTTGCCCAGGAAGACATAGCAATTAGATTTCTGTGATGGACACTGAAGAAAGGGTAGAACAGAGATGGAAAAAAAGAAAACTGTCTAGAGTATGAAGACCAAGGTCTGCCTTAATCAGGAAGGGAGATGCCCTAACAGATGTGAGGGAAACAAGAGAGGCTGGGTGAAAATATTGGTCATGTCAGAGGCCGGGAGGAAGAGGCCGAGGGGGTGGGCTGAAGATAACTATGTATAAAACATCATCTGCCCAGTGTGGGTGAGGACGGAGAGGTGAGGCTTGAGAGGACAGAAGAGAAGTGAGCTGAAGCTTGGGGCCTATCCCAGCCACAATCCCACCCCCTGCCACCCCCCAAGCTAGTTCCCCTAGCCTGGACTTGCCTCTGTTCCCTCCCTCAGCCCCCCGTCTGAGTGGCAGCCAACTGGACAATCTGAATCCTCCTCCCACACACCGCAGAACCAGCATTTTTGTCTCCAGCTGCCTCAGGCACTGAGGCCCCTGAATAAGGAAGGTCAATGGACCTCACCCTACACTGTCCCCACTGGAGCAATCACCTCTACAGAGGGGCCAGGGCGGGAACCTGATGCCCAGTGCCTTCCTGACCATCTTGCTTACAAAGTGGCCCCACAGTTCACAGAATCACAGTTACCATGTTGCAAAGATTAAAGGGCAGGTCAGCAGGGGAAAGTCCAGGGAGTGGTCACGTGGTCTTGCTGTAGGGGATCTTCTTTCACCCAGGAAGAAAAAAGGTCAGGCAGAAAAGTTAGGCGAGAATGCTGCCATCATCAGAGGCTTTGGCTGTAAGTCTGGCTCTTTCAACACAGCCACAAGCCTGCCAGCACTCACTGCAGACGCCTGCCAGCTTGTTTCCAGGAATCAGGATCCATAATGGCAATGGGTGACAAGAGAGTGCAACTTGAAGCCGCAGCAGAAAGGAGTAATTTGGTTTTGTAACTAATTCAGAAATGTGAAGCTTTTGCAATTCTTTTATGTATTGACACCATGTTAGAGACACAACTAATATTGACTGATATTTACTGAGCCCTTGCTCTGAGTCAGTTACTCCATTAGCATTTTATTTTCATTAAATATTTCATTTGACTTTCATTAGAAGTAGATATCTTTTCTCCGTTTTAAAGTTGTATAAACTGAGCCTTAAAGAGGTCATATTACTTGTTCCGGGTGATAGCTAGAAAGTGACAAAACTGGCAAGTAAATCCAGGGGATCTAAGTAAAGACAATGCATTTTTTAAAAATAAAATTTTATTGAAGTATTTTAGACATACATGCACATACATAAAACAGTCAGTGTATAGTAAAAGTTTTAAACTTATTTAAAAAGCATGCATATCATCACACAGGGCTCCCACGTATCACCCCACTTCCAGCACCTTGCATGAAGGCAATGTCTCCAATGATGTTGCCTCCTCGAGGTGCAGGAGAGCAGCCACATCTAAGGAGCTATACAGAGGGTTTTCTCATTTGAAGATAAGATTATAGTGAAATTCCAAAATTTAAGTGACCCGCCACATGGCTTGATAATACGTTGAACAATTGCTATTTTATTATACTAAATTTTTATAGACAATACCCTTGTATACCAATACAAACCAAAGAAGAACAAACCAAAAAACCTCTAGAATTAAGAAGCATTAATATTAACCTATGTGTTTGTATATTTTATATAAAGATAAATTCAAAAATTGACAGCTTCCTTATCTCTAGTATCAAGAAATAGCTGGAAATGGAAAAGGGAAGAATATTCTATTCACAAAAGTGGCAAAACTACTTAGCACTTAAGAATGAATTTAAGAATAAAGGTACTATGTGAATATTCTCGCTGTCCTGATTTTGTGATAATTAGGGTAGGCTAAACATTCGTTATATTAGAAACCATGCATGTGTCCCCAGACCTAGTTTTTCTCCCTAGGTCTGGTTTTTGGAATGCTGGTGATAAACTAAGCCTGATTGATTATATGACCATCCTGTATGGAAAAAGACTGTAACTTTGGGTATCTTTGGTCAACCTTAAGAGATATAGCAGGGGGGCGGATATGGTTTGGGTGGTTGGGCGTCCGTCTCCCATATGGGACCTGGGTTCGACCCCTGGGACCTCCTGGTAAAAATTTGAAAAAAGGAAAAATATAGAAGGCACGTGGGCAACGAGGCCTGTGCGTGGGTGCGCCGCCAGGCCCTGCGAGCGGGTGAGCTGCCAGGCCCCGCTGAGCCACGCAGCAAGATGATGACGTAACAGAAGAGTGACACAAGGGAGAGCCAAGTTGAGACGCACCAAAAAACCAGGAACTAAGGTGGTGCAGGCGGTAGTAGGATGCCTCTCTCCCACATCAGAGGTTCCGAGGATCAAATCCCAGTGAAGACAGGAGGAGAAGGATGAGAAGAGAGGGCAGGAAACGGACACAGAGAGTTGCCCGGCAAATGGACACAGAAACAGCAAAAATGGGGGGGAGGGTAAAAATGGATAAAAGTAAATAAATAAATAAATAAATAAATAAATCCTTTAAAAAATGTATAGGGGAGGAAGATAGAGACTATAGTTAATACTTTGATGATGTTCTTTCATGGTTTGTTAACAAATGTTTCACAACAATGCAGGGTGTTTGTTGGGGGGGCGGTGACATGTGGGAGCCCTGTATGATGTCATGCATGTTTGTTTTGTATGTTCATGAACTTTACTGAACACTTATAGTTTATGTATGTTCATGAATGAATGGTATACTTCAATAAATTGTTTTTTTGTTTGTTTGTTTGTTTTTTTAAAGATTTATTTATTTATTTATTTATCCCCCCCTTGCTGCTTGTGCTTGCTGTGTCCATTCGCTGCGTGTCTTCTCCGTGTTTGCTTATCTTCCCCTTGCTGTGAGGTCCTGCTGGATCAGCCCCTCGCGCCGCGCAGGCCGGTCTGCCCTCACAAGGAGGCCCCGGGAAACGAACCCGGGGCCTCACACATGGTAAACGGGGGCTCTATCGGTTGAGCCACACCCGCTTCCTGTTGTGAGGGCTTGCTGCATCAGCCCACTAGGCCACGCGGGCCGGCCTGCCCTCACAAGGAGGCCCCGGGAAGCGAACCCGGGGCCTCCCATATGGTAAACAGGGGCTCCATCGACTGAGCTACTCCCGCTTCCCTTCAATAAATTGTTTAAAAATAAATTTAAAAAAAGAATAAAGGTACTAGACTCGTTTAGAAAACCATAAAATCTTGATGAAGGATATATAAGATGGAAAACAGAAAAACATATTATTTGATGGGAAGGCTTAGTATTATGTATTATAAAAAGAGCAAACATCCCCACGTTACTATATACTTCAATGCGATATCAGCTCCGTCCTTCTGGCCTCTCTTGATCATATGACCCACACTCTGCTTACATTCCTCAGCCTTCTGGGATCAATTCTATCGTAAAAGTGAAGTATTTTTATTCCACTGTATGTCTTATTTTACCAAATAGGAATGCATTGCCATATTATATGTAGCATATTTTCTGCCTTTTTGAGGTATAACTTGCAGAGAGTAAAGTGACTAAATATAAAGTACACTGTTGAATTTTGCACAATTATGTTCAAAATATGTATTTTCTATATATATGCAAAATTATTGAACTTTAAATGTATAGATAGGTAGGCAGGCAGGTAGATAAATAGAGAGAGAGAGAGGGAGGGAGAAAGAACACTTCTAGTGTCCTAATAGAATCTCTTGTGTGTTGTGCCCCTTCTCATTAGGTAACTTATTTGGCCTCTATCACCATAAGTAAGTTTTGCGGGTTTTTGAACTTCATACACATGGGCTCATTTGCATGTCTTCTTCCACTCAGCCTAAACTCTGTGAGATGCATTCGTATTGCTGCATATACGATAGTTTGTTTTCATTGTGGTGTGATAGTCCATGTATGAATTTACCTCAATTAATTCATCCATTCTATTTTGGGATGTTTCAAGTTTGTCATTAATATATATTTTTAAATGCCACTGTGAACATGTCTTTTGTAAAATATTACACCATTAAGTATGATGGAACTAGGTTTTTTTCATAGGTGTCTTTTATCAAATTGAATGAGTTTCCTTCTTTTATTTTCCTAGGTTGCCACTGGATTCAATGTGCTATTACCTTGTTCAGGGTTTTCTTTTTTCATGAAAGATATTGACCTTTAATTTTCCTTTTTTTTTTTTTTTTTTTTTTTTTTTTTTTTTTTTTTGGTAATAACTCTTACAGGTTTTGGTGTCAATGCTATGGTTATCTTATAAATTGAGTAGTAGAGTATTATCTATTTTTCCACTCTCTGAATGTGTTTATATAACACTGGTATTATTTCTTCATGAAATGTTTAAAAAATGCCCTAGTAAAGTCATATGGACATGGAATTTTCTTTGTTGGAATGTTTTAAATTATGAATTAAATTTATTTTAATGGTTACAGGATTATTCAGATTTTCTACTTTGTTTCTGTGTCTGTATTGATAGTTCAGTGTTTTAAGAAAATTTCCCATTTCTTTTAAACTAGCAAATCTATTGACACATAGTGGTTCATATTATAATCTTGTTACTCTTTCGACAGCTTGTTGATCTGTAGGATTCTTGATATATAAGATATACATGGCTTTGTTGGTTTTTATTTCTATTTCATTTGTTTCTATTCTTAGAATCTTTCCTTCTACTTTCTATGAGTTTAGTTTGCTGTTTATATTTTTTCCTTAAATGCATAAGAGTAAAACTAAGATCTTTGACTTTTAAACTTTTTTCCCTTTCAATATGTGCATTTTGCAGTATAAATATCCCTATGAGAATTGCTTTAGCTGTATCCTATACTTTTTTTTTTAAGAGGCACCAGGGTTTGGACCCGGGACCTCGTACGTGGGAAGCAGGCACTCAACCATTTGTGCTACATCTTCTCCCCCCTATACTTTTGACGGGTTGTATTTTTTTTTCTTTTGTAGTTTAAATAAAAATATTTTACAATTTTAATTGTAATTAATTTTTTGTCCAAGGTCTACTTAGAAGTGTGTTGCTTAATTTCAAACTATTTATGAGTTTTTAAATTTGTTTTTCTGTTACTGGGTTCTTGTTTAATTGCATTGTGGTCAGAAGTAAAACTTGATGAATTCAGCCCTTTTAAAATTTGTTGGGACTTACTTTATAGCCAAGCATATGTTCTAGATTTTTTGTTTGCTTGATTTTGTTTTGTTTTGTTTGTTTTCCAAGTACATTTGATAAGGACATCTTTTCTGCAGTTCTTTTAGGTCAGGTTGGATTATCTGTTGTTCAATTTTCTAGGTTTTTATATTTTTTTCCTGCTATTAGTTACTGAAGAATGTAGTTAAGATTTACAACTATGATTGTAAATTGGTCCATTTCTCCATTTAGTATTATCAATCTTTGCTTATATATTTTGAGACTGTGTTATAAGATGAATACAGGTTGAAAATTGTTGTAGTTTCTTGGTACATGGCCCTATAATTGATCTTAATATATGTATATATAACCATAGAGCTTCCTTAGTTTCATTTTCTCATCAACATATGATATTATCAACAAAAAATGTGCAAATATAATGGATATGAAAATATACCTCATTGTGGTTTTAATATACCTGATCTTGATACATTATGGAGTCCACTTTTTTTAAAGGGCTCACTGGCTTTTGCCATTCTTCCATTTGCTTTGTATTTTACTTTTTGGCTTGCAAGAGTACTCTATATATTTCGAGGGGATTGTATGCCTTATAAAAGCCCTGGAAAAGTTGAAGGATGGGAAATTAGGATGGGGAAGCAACACTAATTTTCAGCTTCAGGTTCAGAAAAAAAAGTGAAGAGGGACTTGCCTTTCCAGATATTAAAATAAAGGATAATGCCACTATAATAAAAGCAATTTTGTATTGGCATACAAAATGTCAAAGAGACCAGAGAAACAAAATAGAGTGCCCAGAAATATATCCCAGTATATCAGGCAATTTAATACTGGAAGAAGTGATATTTCAGTTCAGGGGAAATTTAATAAATGATGTGAGCAAAACAGGTTTTCCATCAAAAAGAAAGAACGAAAGTTAGATATATACTTCATGCCATATTTTTTAAAAATCCCCAGCTAGGCTCAAAGATTAGGATAAAATGTTAAACCTAAGGGTTTGAGAAACCTTTATAACTAAAACAATAAACCCAGAATACACTAAAACAAAAACAGATATTTGACAGTATAAAAATTAAACCTATTTGTTAAAATACTTTTAAAAATCAATATTAAAATAAAAAGTAAATAATAAATGCTAACACACATGCTAGATTAAAATTGGAATATATTAAATATAAGTCGATAACAAATTGACAACAAAAATATGACAAACCAGTTGGAAAAAATGGGCAATATGTCTGAACAGACAATTCCTACAACAGCATAAATGCCAAAAAAAAACAAAGGAATACATACTCAAGCTCCTTAATAGTTAGGAAAATGCAAATAAAAATAACAAGAAGGTGGCCATTTGTGTGCACCAAATGAGAAAAAAAGGATAATACTTATTGCTGATAGGGATGAGGACAATATGGTGCTCTTAGCTCACTGGATCAATGTGAATTAGCAGTACAGCCTTTTGGGAAAGCAATTTGGCTGGTTCTATAAAAATTACAAATAATTTATTTCACTCAACATTCCCACTCCTGAGAATCCAACTTATATAAATACAAACATCTAACTATACATACTTGGAAACATGTATTGCAGGATCTTCAATTGTAGCAAAAACTGGGTGGGGAGTGAGTACTATGTGGAAGTGTAATGATTGAATAGCTTATGGTACATTTACAACAAGGGATATTGTTGCCTTTAGAAAGAATATATTAATTTCAGATCAAAAGATTTGGAAAGATTGCCATAGTCTATTGTGAAGAGAGAAACGTAAGATGGAGAGAAGCATTACGTACTGTGGTCACTTTTTTTTTAACAAATAAATTTTATTGATACATATAAATAAAGCATAAATTCATCTAAAGTATGCAATCAATGGTATTCAGTATAATCACATATTGTGCATTCATCACATCAATCATTTTTAAAGCATTTTCATTATTCCAGTAATAATAATAATAATAATAAAAACAAAAACCAAACAAACAAAACTCATCACCTCTCAATCGCTCTGTTTCCCCTGCCATCCATAGCTGCTATTCTGTTTCCTACTTTCTAGATTATTTGTATTTATATTTTGTAAACACTGTCTTATGTATGCAATATCATCCATATTCATATTTTACATGAGGTTTCACTATGTTATACAATCCCATGTTACATTTTTTAGCTTTCCTTCTTAATATATACATGCCCTTAGACTTTCCTTTTCAACTACTGTCATACCCATATAATAGCTCTGCTAGTCGCAAACACCATGATGTGCTCTCGCCATTTCCATTCGCTTCCAAAGATTTACAAACAAACTTTTAACCAATCTTGCACGGATTAACCATCAGTTTTCCACTCTCTACCCTCATTCTATTTTCTGGTGACCTATATTCTAAATATTATTCCATGAGTTCATATAATATATTTAGTTAATAGTAGCGCAATTATACAGTATTTGTGCTTTTGTGTTTGGCTTGCTTCACTCAACATAATGTCCTCCAGGTTCATCCATGTTGTTATATGTTTCACGACTTCATTTCTTCTTACTGCTGCATAATATTCCATCATGTGTATACTCCGCAATTTGTTTATTCATTCATCAGTTGATGGACACCTGGGCTGTTTCCAGCTTTTGGCAATAGTGAATAACACTGCTATGAACATCAGTGTGCAGAAGTTCTATTTGTGTCACTACTCTCAGTTCTTCTGGGTATATACCTAGTAATGTCTTGCCGGGTCACATGGCAAGCCTATATTCAACTTCCTTAGGAACTCCAAACAGTCCTCCACAGTGGCTGTATCAGTCTACATTCCTACCAATAGTGAATAAGTGTTCTTATCATTCCTCATCCTCTCCAACATTTATAGTTTTCTGATTTTCTAATAGTGGCCAGTCTAATAGGTGCAAAATGATATCTCATTGTAGTTTGGATTTGCTTTTCCCTAATCGCTAGTGATGTTGAACATTTTTTCACAGGTTTCTTTGCCATTTGTATTTGCCCATTTTTTAATTGGGTAGTTTGTCTTTTTATTGTTGAGTTGTATGATCTCTTTATATATCATGGGTATTAAACCCTTACTGGATATGTGATTGCCAATATTTTCTCCCATTGGGTCTGCAGCCTTTTTACTCTTTTGATAAGTCCTTTGAGTTGCAAAAGTGTTTAATTTTGAAGAGATACCATTTATCTATTTTTTCTTTTGTTGCTTGTACTTTGGGTGTAAGGTTTAAGAAACTATGGCCTACCACAAGATCTTGAAGACGTTTTCTTACACTGTCTTCTAGGAGTTTTATGGTTGTTGCATTTATTTTTAGGTCCTGAATCCATTTTGAGTTAATTTTGTGTAAGGTGTAAAATAGGGGTCCTCTTTCTTTCTTTTGGATATGGCTATCCAGTTCTCCAGCACCATTTGTTGAATAGACTGTTCTGTTCCAGCTGGGTGGACTTAACAGTCTTGTCAAAAATCACTTAACTGTAGATGTGAAGGTCTGTTTCTGAGTTCTTGACCGGGTTCCAATGGTCAATCTGTCTGTCTTTATGCTAGTACCATGCTGTTTTTACCACTGTAGCTAATCAATATGCTTTCACGTCAGGAAGTGTGAGTCCTCCAATTTCTTTCTTCTTTTTGAAGACATTTTTGGCTATTTGGGGCCCCTTACCCTTCCAAATAAATTTGATTATTGGGTTTTCCATTTCTGTGAAAAAAAAAAGGCTTTTGGGATTTTTAATGGGATTGTGTTGAATCCGTAAATCAATTTGGGTAGAATTGACATTTTAATGATATTTAGTCTTCCAATCTATAAACATGAAGTGTCCTTCTATTTATTTAAGTCTTCTTCAGTTTCTTTTAGCAATGTTTTATGGTTTTCTGAATACAGGTCCTTTATGTCCTTGGTTAAGTTTGTTCCTAAATATTTGATTGTTTTAGACACTATAATAAATGGATTTTTTTCTGATTTCCTTCTCAGATTGCACATCAGTAGGGTATAGAAACACTATTTTTTATGTATTAATCATGCTTCCCGCCACTTTGCTGAACTTGTCTATTAGTTCTAGTAGCTATGTTGTAGATTTTTCATGATTTCCTAGACATAGGATCATATCATCAGCAAATAGCAAAAGTTTTATTTCTTCCTTTCCTATTTGGGTGCCTTTTATCTCTTTATCTAGCCTAATTGCTCTACTAGAACTTCCAGCACAATATTGAATAACAGTGGTGACAATGGGCATCCTTGTCTTGTTCCTGATCTCAGCGGGAAAGCTTTCAGTCTTTCACCATTGATTACAATGCTAGCTTTAAATTTTTCATATATGCACTTTACCACATTGAGAAAGCTTCCTTCTATTCCTATCTTTTGGAGTGTTTTTGTCAAGAAAGGGTGCTGTATATTGTCAAATGCTTTTTCTGCATCAATTGAGAGGATCATGTGATTTTTCTTCTTCAATTTAATAACAAAGTTATTACACTAATTGATTTTCTTGTGTTGAACCACCCTTGCACACCTGGGATAAAACCCACTTTATCATGGTATATAATTATTTTAATATGCTTTTGAATTGGGTTTGAGAGTATGTTGTTGAGGATTTTTCTTCTATATTTATCAGAGATATTGGTCTGTAATTTTCATTTTTCATAGTATCTTTATCTGGTTTTGGTACCAGGGTGATGTTGGCTTCATAGAATGAATTTGGTAGCATTCTTTCCAGTTCAATGTTTTGGAAGATCTAGAGCAAATTTGGTATTAGATCGTCTTTGAATGATTGAATTCACCTGTGAAGCCATCTGGTCCCAGGGTTTTCATCTTTGGGAAGTTTTTAATTACTGTTTCAATCTCTTCACTTATGATTGGTTTGTTGAAGTCTTCTATTTTTTCTAGGGTCAGTGCAAATGGTTCATGTGTTTCTAGGAATTTGTCCATCTCCTCTACATTGTCTAATTTTTTGCCACACAGTTGTTCATAGTATCCTCTTCTGATCTCTTTTATTTCTGTAGGGTCAGTCGTAATGTCACTCCTCTCCTTTCTTACTTTATTTTTTTTCGTCTTCTCTCTTTTTTCTTTGTCAGTCTAGGTAAGGATTTGTTGACTTTTTTGATCTTCTCAAAGAACCAACTTTTGGTTTTGTTGATTCTCTCTATTGCTTTTTTGGTTTTTCAATTTCATTTTTTTCTGCTCTAATCTTTAGTTGTTTTTTTTTTCTTTTGGCTTAGTTTTGCATTAGTTTGCTGTTCTTTTTCTAGTTCCCCCAGGTATGCAATTAGATCTTGAATTTTAGCTTTTTCTTCTTTTTTAATGTAAGCATTGAGGGCTATAAATTTCCCTCTCGGCATTGTCTTTGCAGTGTCCCACAGGTTTTGATATGTTATGTTCTCATTTTCATTCATCTCAAGATATTTGCTGAATTCTCTTGCAGTTTCTTCTTTGACCCTCTGATTATTTAAGAATGTGCTGTATAATCTCCATATATTTATGAATTTCCCCTTTTTCCATCATTATTGATTTCTAGTTTCATTCTGTTATTGTCAGAGAAAGTGTTTTGTATAATTTCAGTCTTTTTATATTTATTGAGACTTGTCCTGTGACCCAACATATGGTCTACCTTGGAGAAGGATCCATGAACATTTGAAAAGAATGTATATCCTGCTGTTTTAGGGTGCAATGCTCTATAGATGTCTGTTAGGTCTAGTTCATTTGTCATATTATTCAAGCTCTCTGTTTCTTTATACATCCTCTGTCCAGATGTTCTATCCAATACTGAGAGTGGTGTATTGAAGTTTCCAACTATTATTGTAGAGACATCTGTTTCTTCCTTCAGCTTAGCCAGTGTGTGCCTCATGTATCTTGGGGTACCCAAGTTAGGTGCATAAATATTTATGACAATTATTTCTTCTGGGTGAATTGCCCCTTTTATTAATATATGATGACCTTCTTCATCCCTTATAACAGTTTTACATTTAAAATCTATTTTGTCTGATATTAGTATCACTACTTCAGATCTTTTTTGGTTACTATTTGCATGGATTATCTTTTCTCAACCTTTCACTTTTAACGTGGTTGTGTGCTTACATCTAAGGTGACTCTCTTGTAGACAACATATAGATGGTTCACTTTTTTAAAAAATCCATTCTATCAGTCTATGTCTTTTTATTGGGGCCCAAGCCATTAACATTCAATGTTAATACTATAAAGGCATTACTTACTTCATCCATTTTGTCCTTTGGCTTTCTATTGTCATATTATACTATTGTCTGCCTTTTTCCCCTTTAATTTACCCTTCCTAAAAATCTTCATTTCTATACTTTTCTCTAAGTTTCTAGTCCTTGTTTTTTCCTTTCAGACTTTAGCACTCCCTTTATTATCTCTTGTAATTCTGGTCTTTTGATAACATATTCTATCAGATTTTGTTTGTCTGTGAAGACTGAACTCCCCTTCATTTTTGAAGGACAGCTTTGTGGGATACAAAATTCTTGGCTGGCAGTTTTTCTCTTTCAGTACCTTAAATACATCATACCACTTTCTTCTCACCTCCATGGTTTCTGATGAGAGTTTGACACTTAATATTATTGAGTTTCCCTTGTATGTGATGTTTTACTTTTCTCTTGCTGCTTTCAGAATCCTGTCTTTATCTCTGATATTTGTCATTCTGAATAGTAGATGTCTTGGAGTAAGTCTACTCAAATTTATTCTGTTTGGGGTGCATTGTCCTTCTTGGATATTGATATTTATGTCTTTCATAAGGGTTGGGAAATTTTCAGTGATTATTTCCTCAAATATTCTTTCTGCCCCTTTTCCATTCTTTTATCCTTCTGGGACACCAATAATGCGAATGTTTGTGTGTTTTACATTGTCATTGAATTTTCTGAGACTCTGTTGCATTTTTTCCCACTCTCTTCTCTTTCTGTTCTCCTGTATTTTCCAGTTCATATATTCTGTGTTCAAAATCACTAATTCTGTCTTTGAGCAATTCAAATCTGCTCTTATGTGCCTCTAATGTATTTTTTATCTCATCCATCCTATCTTTCATTCCCATAAGCTCTGTTACTTTGCTTTGCAGGCTCACCCAGTGTCTTCTTAATATCCTTTATCTCTTTAGCCATATTTTCTTTCAATTCTTTGAATTGGTCTAGGAAAGTTGTGTGATTATTATTGATTAATTGTCTTAAATCCTGTATCACTTCAGGATATTTGCTTTGTTCCTTTGTCTGGGCTATGTCTTCTTGATTCCTAGTATGGCTTGTAATTTTTTGCTGATGTCTAGGCATCTGAATATGCTGGTGAATTTACTCTGATGGCCAATTTCTCTCTCCTGCCTATTATTTTTTTCTCAGCTCTTCTTTGATATTTGGTTCAACTTAAGTCTAAAATTGCCCAGCTTAAGTTAGCAAAATCAGGTAAGGGACTCACTAATGGAACACAGACTTTCTCCCAGGATTTACAATACAGAGAGAATCAAGAGCAGTTTTTGTCCATGCAATTTCCAGACTGGCCAACAGATGACACTTGTTGGCACACTGTTCCATGGAGGTGTTTCAATCTCCATTTTCCTTCTTTTTGGTCTGGCCAGAATTGAGATTCAAAGTGGACTTTGCTGGCCAAATTCACTGAAAAAG
>JAQZBX010067505.1:0-15921 GCA_029593785.1 Cabassous unicinctus
CCCCTTGCTGCTTGTGTTTGCTGTGTCCATTTGCTGTGTGTTTTTTCTGTGTCTGCTTATCTCCCCCTTGCTGCATCAGCCCACCGTGCCGCGCGGGCGGGCCTGCCCTCACAAGGAGGCCCCGGGAAGCGAACCCGGGGCCTCCCACATGGTAAACGGGAGCTCTATGGATTGAGCCACACCCACTTCCCTCAAAACTGTTATTGCCATGCCTTTTATATTTGATTCCCCACCCACCAAGGGGTGGGGCTCAACACCCTAATCATAACCTAATCACGCCCAGATTAACAGATCAGTTTACAAGCATGATCCAATTATATTTTTGGAATTCATAATTACATCAAATTGGCCAACGGTTACACCCCCATTAACTCAATACCTGGTTTTCTCTCCCCGCCCTAATTAGAGCCCACTCTTCACCCCACCTGGAGCCTTTCCTTTGGGTCGGAAGCCCCTCTACCGTTCAGTGCTCCATCTCGGCAGGAGTGAGCATCTGAAGCCTCTGCAGGCGGCTCTCGCCCACCTTTGGGCTTCGGAATAGCAAACCTCTTAACAGGAACACTGTGCAAAGAAAATCTTGTTCCTTCTACTGTCTCCCATTGTTGAGATGCAAAGAAGAAACTAACCGAAAACCCATCTACGCCTGGAGTTATTCATATTATGTGGCTTCTCTTTTGCTCCCAAAAGGAGTTTTTCCTCCGCGGGGTCCTTGGCAGTCTTGTGAACTGCCTCCTCGTGGCTGGCTCAGGTTCCCAGCAGCTGTGGGTCCTGCAGAATCCCAAAGAGGGTCTGAGTCCAACCCACCAACTTTTTTTCTATGCCCCATTCTACCTTTGTTAGAGTTTGGATATTGTTTTATTTCGGAATATTTAGAAAGAGATTTAAGGTGATCATCAGTAGATTTTCAAAGACATCTTAAGTACCTACTTAAAAAGGATGATCAAATTTAAAACTGTAATGACAATCAGAGAAAAAGTCTGACTGTGCCTTTGCATGAAGAACTAGATGGTTCTCCAGTCGGAGACCAAGCAGGGAGCCACGGACCAGGATATTCCTCGGGGCAGGGGGACGTGGCCATACCCTCCCCAGAAACGCTGCACTTCAGACTGTCATGACCCTGGCGCAGTCATGGCCAGTTTACCGCCCCTTGAATTACTGCAACTCCCAGAGGGTTTTGTCCAGTGAAACTACAAGTTTCTCTAAGGCAGAAGGAAGTGTTCTCAGGAACCTGTTCCCTGGGGAAGGGTTTGTACTTAGCCTTTGCAGCAGAAATCCATCTGCAAAACTTGACTTGTAAAGCGAAACTACAACCTTCTCGCTCACCTCGCAGGGAACCACTCTAACCTGAGCTGGCACCTGTACAAATGATAATCAGCTGAAGGATTTGAAGTGTTTTTAACCACAGACTGGGACCTACGTGAAAACTCATTCCTTTAAGTAAAACGGCTCATTTCAAGGGTATGTATTCTTTGGCAAGGAATGACAAAGCTTCATAGCAACTCACTCTTCCACTCTCCTCCTCAAGTTCTAGATGGAAAAAAGTCTTCCTAAGACGTAGCTCTTGGCATTTTCCCAGCTCTTTGCCATTTCAGTCCTTGAAGAGCCGCTCTCTGCGAGCCGGTCAGGACTTCCACACTCCTGACGAGTCCACAGCAGCTCTGCTCTGCTTCTCCTGGCTGGCAACTAGGAACATTTGCGATGTTTTTGTCAATTTTCCATGTGAAATGAGAGATTCTGCTTGTTGATGAAACATAAAATAATTTTTTGTCCTTCTGTAACTAATCACTCTATTCTCGAAAAATAATATAAAGCAAATTTGATTTTCTTTTATATGCTATAATCACTCTTCACTGAAGCATATAGATGCCAGTCATTTAAAAATATATTTTCTCTCTAAAGATCAAATTTAAAAATCTTTCCCCTAGAAATACAATGCTAAGTCAAATACAAACCAGAAATCTGACTCTCAAGACATCTGTTTGACAACAGCTGTAATCTCAACTGAGTTACAAACTGGTTTTATATTTGTGGATACCTTGCTTTACCACCTGAGTCTCACTTTACTAGACTAGAAGAGGAGGAGACTGGAAGGGATGGTTTTTAAAATCCCTTTCATTTAAAAATACTACGACGTATTTGAGCAGATGCTGGCAAAGATCTTTTAACAAAGATGTTAAAAGATGCTTTTAACACCAAAAGCATTTCTAATGTTAAATACAACCACCACGAAAATTTGTATTCATTCTCTTGCATGAGCCTAAAGATTATCATTCATTGATGAAAATGCTTTCAGATACTTACAAATGACCAAGGTGAAATCCTTATCTATCCATAAGCAGACTTGGGAAAAGAGTGCAGAGAAAGCCAAGGGGATGTATTCTTTTCCATAAATGTCATTCACGCCTTCAAACATCTATTAGCTTTGTGACTGCAGTATCACTTAAATATGATGTGGCTTCTTTAAGACAACTTCCTGCACACAGTTGATCAAAGGTGGGCTCCGTGGGGTGACCCTTGTGATAATCAGTCTCCTGAAGAGGGCACAAAGAGGCAGCAGGTGCAGTGCCGCTTCCTACACAGGGCGTGACCACACGCCACCACCCCCTCCGACTGCGCCCCAGGATGTATGGTCCTGCTTGGGGGCTGCTGTGGAGGTCACCAACAGCTGCATAGTGAACAATATTTTAACTTCATGACATACACGGTCACCTTAGAACCTAGGCTGCAAGAGTGCCAGCCTCCACCTGCATGTTATGGCTCCTGCCGGACCTGACGTCTTGGTGGGTGGGGAGGTGGGGGCCGTGGGGGGCAGTAACAGATGGTGCCCAGGACGAGGGCCCCTCCCGCCACTCAGGACAGAGGTGCACGGCAGCTAGCGTCCGCTCCACGTGTGCACGCGTGACTTTTCCTAAGCGTCTTCGGTATCCCCGAGGCGCCCATGAACTTAGACCGGTGCTTATGTAACTGTTAGGGTTCTTGAATTCTCATTTTTGCCACCTTAGTGCTTTCTGGGAACAGAGACAAAATACCTTAATTCTGTGTGACTGTATTTAAAAGTACCCAAGCAGAAAGTCTATCCTGGAAAATGTATGGAAAAGTTAATATTTTCTCCACTGAGTACTGCTATGAAAGTACTATATGCTTGCTGTGGGAAATTTGGGGAGGAAAAGTCAATCCTGAGGCACAGGCTGAGGGAAAGGCCGCGTGGGCTTTGAAGGCGCGTCAAGGAGACACTGCTCAGAGCACCTGCAGGCGCACAATCACAGGCTGTACTGGACCTGTCTGGGGGCTTAGGCAGGACTTGGCTGTCTTGAAAAGTCAGAACAAAGGCCAGGGAATCAAATGCTGCAGAATCTCTGCATACTATGAATGAGTAAAGAAAATGCACGGCATTTTGTACTTATTTCACGTCCTTCGTGTAAGATCTACAGTGTTCAGAAGAAAATGATAGTGCAGATATTCCAACAAAATAGACCAGAGGCAAGTTCTTGGGCTCTAATTCATATGTGATAATGAGTCTACGGCTAGAAGACCGTGGAAAGTTATACCAATGTAGGCCAAAAACAATCCGAAACAAGAGCACAACCCAGCACTCAATGGTCCCCCTAGCCCCACCCCAAATCTTTACTGGAATGCACGGATTTTCTTCCCCAGTCAACAGCAACAAAAATTCTCTTTGGCTGCACAGATAGCAAGACCCAAAGAGAAAGCTCAGGGAGCTGGAGAAAGTTGCTGATTGCTTATGACCAGTGCAAAGTGACAACCAGTTGGTGGCAGAACTGAGAACACAGGGCCCCAAAACGGGAAAAGGCTTTTTGGGAGTTTGAGATTCCTGTCAAAGCTTCTTAATAATAATCATTTTCCTGGAGGAAGGCTGGGAAAGCTGGCATTTCAGCAAGCAAGTAAAGCCGCCACTGTTACACGTGCATCCGAGGGGCATTCCTACCTCCAGGGCACGGGCGCTTCCTTGTCTCTGCCTTTGTTAGGGCTGGCCCAGGAGGGAGTGTTCTGGCCACAGCACCCTGGAGGGCCTGTGTGCTGACAGGGGCTGCAGCTCCGAGTCCACGGGGCCACAGGGAAAGTGGGGGCGTTGAGCTTCCATATTCATTCTTTGAGGGGGATGCTGTTTATTTTCCATGCTCAAAGGAAGACCCCTTTCAAACTTCAGGTGATTCAGGTTTAAAGATTGGGAAATATGGACAAAAATGCTTATCTGACCAAGAGTAGCATTCCAAGTTAGGCACAACTTCTCAATGTCTTGCCAGTAATTATCACTGTTTGCAAGCAGAAACAGTATTACAACCTACACTGGTTTCTAGGGCTCAAATTTCTATTACAGACTAACTGGCATTGCTCACCATTCCCTATCTGGAGGTAAAAATTATAAAGGCGTAGAACTTCCTGCCTTCTACACAGCTGAGCATTGCTTGGAGCTCAGGCACACGGTAAGAAAACCTGAGCTCCTAAAGGGGAAAGCGAGCAAGACGGGGCCGGGCAGGCCGTGCTATAACTGGGGTAGAAGGAAACTGCTCCAAAAAGCCAGCAATGCTCTGAGCCCACCTAGCCATGCCTGTCAGCTCTGCCAAGGGCAGGGGGCAGCAGCTCTCAAGCTGGGCCTTCCCAGCATCCCAGAGGTCTTTCCAGTGCATTCTCAAATCTGCCCCCAGGGATTCTGCTTCTGCAGTGAGTTTACTCCAGCTGCCCAGGTGATTCTAGAGCACAGCTGTGCCACATTTGGACAGACCCAGCCCCGGGCAGCCGTGGCCGCCCCCAGGTCATGGCAGTGACCTACCTTGGACCACATGATCCCCTTTGGCTTTGGGCGCTCACACTCCGTGGCGATGGCTCTCGTGGGAGTGAGGATGTAGTCGACTGTGAGGTCGTGGTCCTCCAGGAGGGCTTCGGGAATGTCTACCACCTGCTCCAGCAGGACGGGGAGAAGGCGCTGACCGGGAGTGCCGAGCACATTGTGAGCCCCGCAGCCCTCGGCAGAAAGGAGACGCTAGTGGAGAGCGCCCTAGCTCACCGTGGGTGGGTGCGGCCGCCACACTGCCAGATAGAGCGTGGGCACATGGGCGCCCCTCACGGCCCACGCCCAGCATGAGGATGGAGGCGGGGTCCCCCCCGATTCCCCGCCTCTCTCACCCTCCCCCGCCTCCTGCTTTCTCCCAGAGGGACGTGGCCCATAGACAGCAGCACCTGGCAGTCGTGGACGATGGTGACCACTGGTGTTTCCTCGCTGACCGCTCCCATTGACACCATCATGGCATACTCCAGGTCAGCGTAGCCTTCCCCCTTCCCAATCCGCCAACCTAAGAGATAAGGCAGAGAATCAGCACTGGCGGGAGCTGGGGAGCCTTCAGTCAAGTCACGAATCCAACAGCCCCGGCCCTTCCAAATGAACTTGCCCCAAGCAGCCCACCGAGGGCGCTGAGTATGTGCAGTGATTAAAACCCATGGCGTGGGCACTGGGTGCTGAACAGGCCAGAGAAAGGACTGAGAGCAGACTCAGGTGGGCTCTGTGTCAGCAGATCCACTCTGAAGAGCAACGAGAGAGCAGTTTTTAAGAAGACGAAGAACAAATTTCCAGGAAAAGCAAAATATTTTTAATCTACCTATCTCAGTGGGAAAATCAAAACTCTGAAACCAGGGATTCATAATTTCAGATGATAACACCCCGTCTTCTAAAAAGCACTAAATAATTATCCAATTCAACCCCACAGTTCTGAAAGGAGGGAAAGTTTCAACAGTACTGGTACTCTTTTGCAAATCTGTCAACGATGGCACGACAGAAGGGTTCCCAGAAGTTAGAGGAGGAGCTGAGAGTAAAGCTAAGAGGAAAGGCCTCTCAGTCAAGTCAACTACCTGCCAGGAACGCAACACAGCAGTGACCTCAGAAATGCACCCTGGCTCCCCAGACGAGCCCATGTGTCCTTCTCATCAGGAAGCCCCAGATGCTTCAGGAAGTCCGGCTTCTGTGTGACACCATCGGCACCCAGAGAACAGCATTCCTGCCCACGGGGCTTTAAGATTCAGATCTGATCGCAATGCTTTCACAATTAAAAGCATTTGGCCACAAAGCCACAGAAACAAGAAAAAGAATTTGACAGAAAAAGAGCAAAGGATATGAACAGTTCTCACAAAAAGATAAGCAAATGAAGAGTGGACAGATGAAAAATACTCAATTTCACTCATAATTAAAAGGCAAATGAGGAGAGCTGATGTAGCTCAAGTGGCTGAGCACCTGCTTCCCATGTGTGAGGTCCTGGGATCTATTCCCGGTACTTCCTAAGAAACAAACAAAAAAACCCACTCTCACTGGGGAGAGGATGTAGCTCAGTGGTTGAGCACCTGCTTTCCAAGTACAAGGTCCTGGGTTCAAACCCTGGTACCTCCTTAAAAAAAAAAAGGCAAACGAGACTCCACTGCCCACAGAGTGGTGAAAAGGAAAAGTTGGCTAATTGCAGTGGCTGACGAGGGAGGGGGACGGGGCGAGCCGCACGACCTGGGGCTGTCAAGTGGCGCCTTTCCCGTGGGCTGTCCGGCAAGAACCCTTCGGATTGGCAATGGTTGGTCTCAAAAGTACACCCAGACCACGCAACCAAGAAGTGCACGTGATGTGACCCAGTGCAGGAAGAGCCTCAAACCCCGGGAATAACGTTCAGGCCGAGGACAGAGCCCTGTGGGGACAGCTGCGCATAAACGTATGCCAGCTCTCTATCACGTACACGCGCCGTGCCGGCACACGTGTGTGCAGACACAAGGACGGCTACCAGGAGTCTCTGGGGAAAGGAATGGAGAAATGCACGGAAGCAGCTTTCTGTGCTATCCATATGCACGGTTATTATTATTATTAACATCAACAGGGGCTCCCTGAGTAATGAGATTCATAAGACAATTGTTTTCTTTTCATATCCCTGAACTGAAAAAGGAGAATCCGGATGACTTTTTATAGAGGAAACCTTTGCTGACCTCCCACTGCCCCAGTCCTAGGGCCTGACTTCAAGCCTGCTCGAGCCCGGCCCATCACAAGTGCCTGAGCTGTGGGGACGTGGCCCTGCTGCCTGGAGAGCCCCCAGCCCATGCAGCTGCCCGGAAAACGCCCAGCAGGTGGGCCCAGCGCCAAGCCCGCCCCCAGATGAGGCCTGGCCCGAGCCCACAGGCCCCTCCTCCGAAGCCGGCTGACCCCAGGCCCGAGTTCTGTCCACAGCACCGAGCGCGGCCCATGGTGTCCGCCCCGCCCAGGCCCCGTGAGCCAGGCCGAGGCCCACACGCAGCAGGCGTGCCGGGTGCCGACGCACACCAGTCCCTGCTGCCAGCGGCCCCGCGCCGTGCCTGGGGACACGGGAAGCGGCACGAACCACAGCACCTCCCCCATGAGCTCGGAGCGGGAGCCGAGAAAAGCAGGGGCAGCCTTACAGCGAAGCCATTTGAGGCCAACACTTGAACGGGACGCTCAGGGTTTGGAAAGAACGGTGAGAGCCTCTTCTACCAGCGTTTCACCGAAAAGTTCTCTCCAGGGAAAGAGACCTGGCGTCCGCTCATCAGTTTTTAAAGGGGGGGTTTGGGGATGTTCTCCCCTTTCTTCTCTTGGAAGTGGGCGGCCCACGTCACCCTGTGCCTCCCCGGCCCCCTCGTCCAGCTGCAGCATAAGGGGCTGTGTCGAAAGAGCCCCCAGGGGACCTGGTGGCGCAGAGCAGAGGGGCTGGGCCCACGGTCGCCACGGGGCAGCACAGTGACCCCGCCCTCTCACCCAAGCACGGGGCTGGCAGGAAGAGCCAGGCCACGCCATGTGGTGCAGGAGGCCGCTGCCTCCGAATACAAACAAGGCTTAGAAACGAATGTTTCTCCATTGACTGGAATCCCTCCAAAACCAACTATTTACCGACATACTGCAAATAAAGTCAGCTCCAGCTCCAGAGCACTGAAGGAGAGAGGGAAAGTCTGTCACCACCTGCAGAGAGTTATCTCATTTTCTTTTTCCGCCAAAGCCAAGTGAAAACACTGTCCAGGCGCCAAGAGCGGTCAGGAGGAGGCACTGAGGTAATTCCTCTGAAGGGAAGATAAAGGCAGTGGTCTGGGCAGCCCCGGTGCACAGGCAGCAAGTCGACCTTGCCACCGGCTTTCCAAAGACACAGAGAGCTTGGAGCACAGCAGCCTTCAGCTTGGAGGGCGTAGCCGAGAGGTCGTGTTCTATAATCTTACCTTTCTCAGAAACAGCGACGGATCCTACAACAACTAAATCCACGCAGACTTTGGAATCCAAGCCTATCGGCACACTGTAGCTCCGCACACCCTACAAGTAGAGACGTAGATGTCACACCTTCAAACTGCAACTACTTTCTTGCTTTGTAGTCAATGATCAAAGAGCACTCAGGGTTTGAATCGATCTGCTGCACAAAACACAGAAACGCACTACCCTACGATAAACACGTAACTTCAAGGAAGTGGCTTTTCAGGAAAAACCATGTATTTCAGAAATCATTTTAGGAAACATTAATTTTATACGATTTAACAAAGCATTCTTTTCTCATGAGGTAGAAGAGCGTAGTGGTTAGAACACGGCTCTGGAGTCAAATGGAACTGGGTTCGAATCTACTACTAGCCATATGACCTCAGCAGGCTTTGAACCTGTGCCTTAGTATCTTTAGCTGCCAAGCAGGGTTTCCACTGCCTGCCTCAGCGGACTGCTGTTGGAATCAAATGAGATAATTTGATATTTAGCAGGAAAAAAAAAAAAAAAAGGCCAATAAATGTTGCATAGACATATTTATTCAATACAAGATACTGGAGGCCATCACCTTTTTCTATATAGCACACTCACTTCAAAAACATTACTTAGGGGAGTGGCTGTAGCTCAATCCCTGGTACCTCCTAAAAATAAACAAAACCATATATATATATATAACTTAGCCAAACAAAATGTACCAAAAGTATATCCATTTATTCATCTAATTAATCTAATTAACATTTTAAGAACAGGGAGGTTGACCTGTTCATGATTCTCAGAGGACAAGGTTTACGAGTAGATCTAGGGGAAAAACACCTTTCAGTTCTTATACAGAAAAGTATCCAGCGCTAGGAGAGCTTAGATCTCTTCTAGAAAACAAAGGATGTGGTAAAGGTCCCTAGCAGGCTCAGCATGGGTGGTTAGTGTGGGACCCCCCCAGTCAAGCCACAGTCTTCGGCCCACGGCATGCCACTCCTGAGCGCGTGCTCTCTGCATCTAGGAGGGGCCGCCAAGGCAAGCATCTCCTCCACACCACCCCAGCCCTGGCCCGTCTTGAGGGGCCCAGGCTCGTGAGCAGCCACCGTGGATTGTTCCTTGTTTCTAATTCTGTCTCCAGTGCCCACCACTTGGCCCCTCACCTGCCCAGTCTGGCCAGACAGTGGGCAACCAGGACCCTGGCCCTCCAAAGCCCTGCTGGATCCCACGGAGATTTCCAAATGGGTAGGAGGACTTAGGATGTGGTTGACAGACCTTTCCGTCTAGCCCAAGGGGTGGCTACCAGAAAGCCCCCAATTCTAAAAGTAAATTCAGAAACAGTGGTGACAAACACAGGCGCCCGGGGCACGGAGGTGGCAGGGGACACGGACAGCCCAAGAGACGTATCTGCCGAGAAGTACGGCTACCTCCGAGCCAAGCAAAGTAGGTATTATGCAAGGTGGCAGGAGTTCAGCTTTGATGCCACGGTGATCTAAACATTATCGCACTAAAATTTAAATCTGCACGTAGAGATGGCCTTGGGAATCTCGCTCTACTCTGCCACTTTCCCCAGAGAACTTCTGTGGGAAACAAAAAATGAAAATCTCCTTGAAGTTCGTGCCTCTGGACCTCTGATTTCAATCCTGCCTGTTATGTTAGAAAAAAGCCCACACCCTGCCGCCCCACCAACGTTAAAAGTTTAGCTGTGAGTGTGTTCATAGATGATGTTCAAAATACGCTCTCCACCCACTTTGGCCTTGGCTCTGGCCACACCCTGAGGAGTGGGTCTGAGGACGTGCCAGGGCAGGCTCCTCGCAGCGCAGCTTGGCCCGGGAGCCCTGGCCTCCACCACCCACCAGCACCGAGGCACGCCTGTCCCGTTTCACCGCAGGGAAGGAGGGAAGCTCCAGGGAAGGTGGGGGATTGCTGTCCCCACCAGGGGTCCTGTGGGGAGCCAAGCCCCAGGGAACTCCGACTTGGATCTCAATCCAGGAAAAGGCCTGCTCGCATCGCCCAGGACGCCAGCTCTCATCAGCAACCCGCTGCCTCTTGGCTCGAGAAAGCGCGGCCCGAGTCTGTGGCTCACTCCACCCACCACAGACGGTCAGGTGCCTGCATTTTTATTGACCATAGCCAGGGTTTTATCTTACTATTTCACCTTTATTTTCCCTCTGCTCCTATATCCGCATTTATTTATTTATTACTTTATTGTGTGTTTTCTTGTAAGCCACGTCAAATTCTATTTTTGGAATGAGAGAGGGCATCAATAAAGAATTCATTTTTATACATCAGTCTTAAGTGGCAAACCCCTACAAAACAGGAATCACCTGAATTACCCTCTTCTCTTTATTCCTAGTAGATTAGTACTCTAGGACTCTGAAAAAAGTCACCAAATTCCATTTCTTTATCTTTAAAACACAAGTCAAATTCCCTGATGTAATTGTTACACTTTAGTTCTACTCAATCGTGAAGCATTCAAGAAAATCTTATGCATATAATTTTCAAAAATTACTATCTTAGAACCAGTGAGGTAATTTGCAACTGAATGTATTTTGGCGCTTCCACCTCTTCTCCCCAATTGCTCTGGCGGCACTTGAAAAGGCTTGGAGGGAGAAAAAACTACACAAAACTGAACTCCACAAGGTAACACTAGAGGGTGCCAGAATACCAGATAAGTTGTTTTTTCTTTCCTTTTTCTAACAGGGAGTTTATAATTTGCCAACTTGGCGCAAAATAGAAACTAAGTTATACAAATGGAATACACTGATTCATATTGTTTCTACTCGGCTCCTTTCTTGGCAGTTGCTAAATATCTAACACCCTGTTCCCTTGGCTTTGTGAACAATAAATGTCAACCCCGAGGTACTGTTTTACCCCATTCTAATTTATCAGAGGACTCAGGGCAGCTCTCTTCTAAAGGGTAATACGCTCTTCTTGAACTTACCTGAGAGGTGGCACATTTTCTCAAGACGTCTTTAGTTGCCCCGGGGGGGGGGACGATCTTATTAAACAGCCCCGTTCGCAGTCGTGGTGTTGGAACTAACAACGTTTTTTTGCTCTTTTAAAGGAAAGAGGATTGATAAATTACAAAATGAGACATACGAACTTTCCCGTGCATGTGTGTGTTTTTAACATTTCAAGAAGGGAAGCAAGTTGCTAGTATGTGCATTTTTTGGTGTGTGCCACTGAAGTGACTTGTTTGCAAAACCAATTAAATAATGTGTGTGTGTCGGGGGGGGGCATTTTACTCCAAGCCCTTAGGCTGCACGGCCTCAGTATGTGCTCGGAAGAGGCAAGGCATTTACTAAATTTGCTGACCCCACTCTACTGCCCTTCAGCCTCGTCACAGGTGAAAAACGACAATGCCAATCCAAACTGGAATCGGTTCTCACAAAAACCCCAACCAGAGCTTTCCAGTGCCTCTTCTTTCTCAGCATTAAGCACCAGAGAATAACAACGTTTTGCTTTGAGAACGGTTTACCCTAACTACATTAACGCCGTTGCTCCAGCAAGCGTCTCTGCCTCGTCCGCTGCTCAGCACTGCCAGTCTAAATGGAGCAGCACTCACTATAGTGCATGTTTGCATCTGCCTGCGCCGAGAGCCCTTTTCTCCTGTGCAGTCCTCAGATGCCTTCTCTGAGTCCTTGAGCAGAAGCTCTAAGTGGGGGCCCAGGCCAGCAGCAGCAGCAGCCTGTGGCACTTGCTAGAAATGAACCAGCCCCTCTGGGGCAGCCCAGCAACCTGCACTCTAGTAGGCCAACCAGGTGGCCCCAGGGCACACTCAAGTTAGAGAACCATGGCCCTAGACCACCTCGGACGATCATGCAAGGGGAGGCCATGGGAAGGATAAAATTTATAAAACCGTTCATGTCAAAAAAGAGTGGGTTTTACTTTTTGAGCAGGAGATGACAACCCGAGGTCAATAACTGAGCCTAGAGAATCACAGTTTGGCTACTTAGATACAGGTTTTCAATAACAAGAGATCGCAGCATTTCAACCTAAGCAGTTGGGATTACCATGTACAATTTTAGGCGCACTAGAGGTTTGGGTTTGATTCATTTCTTGCCTCTGGATTCTGCTGGACTTCTCCGGAAGCTGCTCATGCCCCAGCTCAGTGGATGGCGACCCTGATGGTGTGCTGGACTCCCCAGGGGAGCCCAAAGGACTTAGGCAGTCCAGCCCCATGCCAGAGGCCCCGACTCAGAAGAGCTGCTCGTTACAGCTGCCCAGTGGCTCCGAATGGGCAGCCGGGGCCGGGGCAGGGAAAGGCTGCCCAAGCTTCTGCTTCTCAAACTTGCCTGACAGGAGGAACCACCCAAGATTCGGGGCCCCTCTCTAGAGACTGATCAGCAGGCCTGAGGTGGGCCCCCAGCACCGGCGACTCCTCCCCACGCAGTCTCTGGGGGCTCTGGGCATGGTCTGTGCCCATGTGTGCCACCATCACTACAGAACCTGCGTTTTCACCTGCTTCCCAGGAGAGTCTTAAGCCCACTACAGTTGGCAAAAACTCCCAAGGAGCTTGTCGAGGGAAAGGACCACATGCATGTTCTTTCTCGCCATCCCCTGCCCAGCGTGTGCTAGACAGGAATCTCAGGAGCTCCGCTGTTTATTCCCTGAATACGTGCGTGAGTATAGTGACGGCAAGGAGCCCTGACACCCCATCGCACCCTGTGGGTGCACACCCGTGCTGGGGGCCTTGGCTAACATTTGAGTTGGTGGGCAGAGGGACTCGAACCTCACACATGCAGAGCTGGCTCTACCACTGACTGACTGTGGACTTGGCCAAGTCACTGTAACGTGAGAATAAATATGGGAATGATTCCTATAGGGTTGTTGGTAGAAGTAAATGAGATAGTATAGGAAAAGGGCTGAGAACTGTGCCCTGCTCGTCCTTCATTGCTTCACTGCTGTTGCCGCTTCTAGGTCATTAAAGGAGCCTGCACAGGAGGCCTGTCCACCATGAGGGAGACTGGCCCTCTTGGGGTTGAGTGGAAATCAACCAGGCAGCCCATGGGGGATCACTGACAGCCCCTCAGTGGGGAGCCACAGCCTCTCTCGCTCCCTGCAGACACACTTCCTGTTGCTCACTCTGCCTTTGAGAGTGAAAGGTGCCTGCACAGACCAAGGCTGCTCGGCAGTCTGGCTCGACATGGTGGAGAACCATGTCGCCACGCAGCGTGTGGCAGGGGAGGCCTGCTCAACATCAAGGGCCGCCCCGTGACACTTAGTGCCAAATGCACACGAGCAGCAGCAATTTGTTTCAGCAAAGTAACATCATCCATCACATTAAATTCACAGTTAATTGAATTTTATTGCTTTTATAGCTTTGCTTGTATTTAATATGTAGGCTTATTTTTGGTTTTATAAAAACTTTCTACCTAGTTTTATGTTTCTATATATTAAATTAAATTATAGTAATTTAAATCAATCCTGAGAGAATTCCTTTTTATTCTGGAAAGGGTCCCTTATATTTAAGATAAGAGACACTGCTTTCATTCATTCTATATTTGGGGGACACTCTTATCAGATTTATCATTCAGGGTCATCAAGTTTCAAAGAATTTAAAATTATAAATATAACAAAACCAAATAAACATATGGTAGCCCTTCTCTTCTGAAGAGGTGCATCAGAACTGAGAATGTCTCCAAGTCATTGTTTTGAACATCCTTTGTCTCTGAATTTAGGGACACTCAGAACTTCTGATGGAGTAAGCTCTGAACAACTGAAAGACTTTAGGACTGTTCTTGGAAAAGGCAACTCCAAGGGCATGTTCTGTACTGGAGGGGTCAGAGGCATGCTCTTGCTAGACACGGGATCATCAGCCTCTTGCAGGGCACGTCCAGGTCATTAGCCAACCGCCAGGCTCGGGGCCACGGGATTACCTGCAGGGCCAGCAGCCGGGCACCTTCCAGTGGCTTATCAGGGTCCACTTTAAGTTCCCGCGTTCTCGCAAAGGCTTCCAGCTCTCGGATGTTCTGGCAAGCCAGATAAGACCCCTAGTCAGACAAACAGACAAAGGTGCACTTACTTCGAGGACGAAGAAGCGAGCATTTTTCTGGGGAGCATCAGGATTTACTTTAACGGTCCTGGCCATTTTGAATTTCTGCAAGCGTGAGAAATGCTCAGCCGCCCGAGAAGCACCCTGTTTTTAAAGGCAATTGCATGTTACTGAGAGGACAGTCAGATATTAGGCCAGCCGCTACCCGAGCGTTTGGTCTAGCATCTCACCCAGACAGGCAGGGTGCACTAACTCTGAAGATAAGAACGTTAGACACCCGTTGAAACACCTAAGAAAGCAGTCAGGGCAGAATGGGATTTTAGAGATGTCTAGCCCAATTTATTTTTTACTGAAATAAAACATACATTTCCCCAAAGTGTACAAACCCTGAGTGCACAGATTGAGGAATTTGTACAAAATGAGCACGCCCTTTGGACCGCCACGTAAATCAAGAAAGAACATATTACCACTGACCTGGAATGTTCCTGCCCTCTCCCCACCGACTCATTTTTTAAAGATGTTTAAAATGTCTCTATATACCCTTCATCTTTTACCCTGTAATTCATGTACATTTCTCTCCCTGGGGTAACAAGCTCTAAAACAAAACAACAAAAACAAAACAATGTACCAATAGAGCCATACAAACAGGTTTTCCAAGGGCAGGATGTGTGTGCTTGTCTCAGAGCAGCTCAGCTGAGGACCAGAGCGGGCTGGAGCTCGCTTCTGGGGAGCCAGGTTGGGGCAGAGACCACCCATGCCAAAAGCGAGCCTGGCAGGGCAGTGGGCACATTTCCAAAAAGCACAGTTCTTCTCTCTTGGAGAAAACGCCTGCCGAAGATTACGAGCTGTGTTACGTCGCCTCTTTCAAGCACGCTTTTCTCTATTAGTACTACCGTCAATGTCTTTGAGGGCCTCGTATTGTGAACTGTTGGGAAACTGATGTCCAGGGTCGTCAGGGTCTGGCAAGTCCTTTCCAAAGGACCTACTGGCTGGGTTTCGCTCTACCAGCTCCTTCACCCCGTGTGGCTCTTAGGGAGGCCAATGCCGTGAAAAGGCATCACGACAGCTTCAAGCCAGGAAACACAAGCTTTTACTCTGTATTAAATCGTGAACAGCAGCCCTAGCACTACCCCCCGCCCCACCCAAGATGCAACCAAGCCTGCACAGAGAGGCCAGGCCTGCGCTGTCACAAGGGTGAAGGTGACAGTTACGCACACGATGAGGGATGTCTCTAAGCACAAAAACTGCAGCAACCAGACAAGTTCGAGTTCACACCATTGCTCGCTGCTTGCCAGAGGCAAACCCACGACGAGGCAGTGTGGTCACTGTATTACTAACGTGATTGGTTGAGGAACACCTTGTTTCGCTTTGAGATACTCCAGGAATGCTTTAGTACCTTGAAGTTTGGAATCCTGTGATGAACAGGCCGGGGAAAGTCAGCTAGATTCTGTGATTCCAGGTAGTCCCAGATTTTCTCCCGGATGTCCTGCTTAGAGACACCTGTGGGAACAAAGTGTATGGCATGTGAATGAAGTCAGGAGGAAGCCCACGCTGCATGCAGCCCCAGGCCCCTCAGCATGCCTGCTCCCCGGGTCTGCCCTCAGCTAACTGCACTGCAGTGAACGACCAGGCCAGAGCAGAACCAGGTCTCCTGATCTGGGTATCAAAGTCAGGGCAGGAAGCGGATGTGGCTCAAGAGATTGAGCACCCGCCTTTC
>JAQZBX010067506.1:0-15927 GCA_029593785.1 Cabassous unicinctus
GGAAAAATGTGCTGTCTAGTTGACTTGGCCCTCTAAGTAAAAATAATAAATTGCACGTGTTTCGGTTTTTTCTTTTTCCTCCCCGTTCTCCAAGGTGTCCACTGTGAGAATCCACCATAGAGTGATTAGTGAGACGAACGATTGTGACTGAACCCAACAAAACAGGCACTTCAGCTGCAGTGTAGTGTGATCTTTCCCCTTACTTTGCTATTTATTGATTCGGTGTACCCTCCCTTCTACCTTAATGCCTCCTAGTTTAAACTTGTCTACATGATTTATATAAAGGTTCCGAGACAACTATTATTCAGCTCCCGCCCTCCAGCAAACACCCACGGGGCCCAGCCCTGCATCTCTTTTCCCAACGTCCCCTTGAGTTGGAGAACAGAGTAAGCTTGCAAACAAGGGGAAACTGGTCAGGAGAGAGCGGGAGAAGTTGTCTTCTGGGACTAGCAGCAGGACAGTGTTAGGTTGGTGAGCGCCAAAGCTCAAGCACGACAAGGTTTCAACCCTGCAGCTGCCAGACGACCTGCTTGTCTTTGCAAGTCTCTTCCCCCTGCGGCACTTCCGCCCTCGAAATGCGACACGCCCACAGCCACCACTCCGGACTGCCTTGGGGGAGGACGACATTAATAACAGCGATTGCAAATCTTTTTGCTCTGCACTTATTACCAGCGCTATATGGGTGCTTATTAATAATCATAATAATTTAGTGCAGACTTTACTGCTTTTGTGTAACAGTGAGTACCTGGATTCTAATTATCTGTCTTATTTTAATATTTATGGAATTAAACTCTTTAATGGAAAACCCCACAATGAAATTACCGAGAGCATGCTTCAATGAAGACAGATGCAGCATGCTGTGGGAAAAGACAGCTCAACTTTATTAACAGCATCAGAACCCTCTCTGGGCAGCAGGCTGGTCCCTGAGTGCCACAGGGGCCTGGCAGCCTGGAAACCCCCAGGCAGGGCCCGTGGCATCCTAAGGAGAGGCCCATCTGTGGCCTCTGAAATGAGGGTCTCCCCCAGCGCAGTGGCCACCCGTGCTCCCAGGGTGGGACTTACCTGCTCACAGAGGCTAAACTGCCCACCCAGGCTGCTGGCTGACCTGGCCCTCACAGGTGTTCCACCTGGCCGATTCCTGGACAAGATGGGGCAGCAAAGACAGATTCAGGCTCCGTCTAAAGCTCAAGGAAGCTGCTTGCTCTACAAAGAGCTCTAGGGCTCAGCAGAGTCATGCCCAAGCATTGAGTTCCTCAGCCCAAAGCCTTGGGGCCTTCGTTGGTATTGGCAAGGTCAGAAATGGCCTCCTGAGTATTATTTCAAACCTGGAGGGTCAGCAGCCTAGGCTGATGGCCACCTAAGGGCCTAAGACCCTGCAGCTCCCAGGACCCTTGGCAAGATTGCCAGTGGGTGACAAGTGCCTCTAATTAAACACACCCACTACCATTTGCTTAGTGCTTTCAACTGCCAGGCCCTGTGCTACATGATTTCTGTGGTTTCTTGTCTTACAAGAACCCCATGAATCAGGTACTGTAATTATTTGCATTTCACAGATGAGATAACAGGCTAAAGAGGTTAAGCAGTTTGCCCAAGGTCACAGCAAGGCTGAGCCTTGAACTCAGCCAGGCAACACCAGGGTTCCTCTTCTGAACCATCCACTCTACTGCCTCCCTTAAGGAGCCACTTTCTCTTCAGCTCCTCTAACAGGGGCCTGGGACCTTCCTGTTACCCTCTGGCTGTCCAAAGTGTCCCATTTCTGGAATCATGGAGGCCCAATTTTTGCCTTGCTCTACACACCTCACCCCAAACACCAGGAAGCGGGTATGGTTCGAGTGATTGAGCTCCTGCCTACCACGTGGGAGGTCCCGGGGTCGGTTCCCAGTGCCTCCTGGAGAAGACGAGCAAGACAGCGAGCTGACGCAACAAGATGACGCTACAAGGAGACACAAAGAGGAAAGAGACACAACAAAGCAGGGAGCTGAAGTGGCTCAAGCGATTGAGCCCCTCTCTCCCACATGGGAGGTCCCAGGTTCGGTTCCCAGTGCCTCCTAAAGAGAAGATGAGCAGACACGGAGAGCACACAGCATATGGACACAGAGAGCAGACAGCAAGCGCAAACATGGGGGTGGGGGTGGGGATAAATAAATCAAATAAATCTTAAAAAAAAAGGGCAACCAAAATCAAATGCTGCACCTTAGGATCACCTGGGGAGCTTTAAAATTCCAAGCTGCACACCCACCCATATATCAAGACCCCTGGCGGTGGGAACCACATGTCATTAATTTTAATTTTTATAGCCTACCCCCACCTCCGTGCCTAGTGATTCCATTGTGCAGCCAGCATTCCTCTGGGCTTCTCAAGTCTGGCTTCTCCTGACTAGAATCACCCGAGGAGCTTTAAAAAAGACCCACGTTGGGGCCCAAACCCCAGAGATTCTGTTGAGTTGGTCTGGGGTGGGACTCTGGGGACTGGTATTTTTAAGATTCAAGTTGATCTGAGTGTGTTGTCATGGCAAAGCACTGACTTAGAACGAAAACCGATGGTCTGATTCCAGAAATTCACCCTAACAAATTAATACTCTTCCCATGCGGTCATCCTCTTGTTCCCATGTGAGCACAAAGGTCACCCTCCCTGATCCCCACCCAGCTCTGCCCCCAGCAACAGCGTCCCCACCCCTCACTGGCATCTCATCCCGTCTTTTTGTCATCATAGCAGGCATCCCCTCTGCTAACTGACCCTGCGTATGCATGTGTTTGCTTGTTCACTACTCAGCTCCCCAGCCACGATGGAAAGAGCCTTGTCTGTGAAGTTCATGGCTCCAGCCTCAACACCCGAATCAGTGCCTGGCATGCAGCGGACCCACAAAACTTTTGCTTGAATGGATAAATCAATAAAAGAATAAATAAAAGGCACAATCCTGCTTTCTAAGACAGAAAATTGAAGCTCTGCTCAGACTGCGTGGGAAGGAAACGGAATTACCTTTCATTTAGCTCTTGTTAGGAGGGGATTACTGATTTAAATGCTTTACATGGACATCAACAAGGTGACCGAGCGAGAGTTTGTGTGACTCGAGAAAGCACATGCTTTGCACCGTTGGAGCATGGCTCTGCCTCTCGCCAGCTCCAAATGCCGCCCAGGATGCACCCCTCCCCGCCCCCGAGGCCAGGGCTGAGCAAGATGACAGCTCACCTTGAACGGCTGTGCTCACCATAAGCGGCTGTGAACCTTGGCCTTGACCAACAAATGTTTCTCCAAATTCCTCTTCTCTCAACAGTTTTCCTCTATCTCTCTTACAATCACTCCTGGAATTAGAGATGGAGAACTAATTTATCAAGGGCCCTGGAGCCTTCTGAAAGATCACCTAAAGAGGACAAGTCCAAATTAGAAATGTTTATCTTGTTTCAGATGACTTCGTGTTTCAGCTTTTCCTAGAAAGCACTTTTTTAAGGGCTCGAGAAGTTGGGTAAAACTAACCTGCTTAACATCCCAGGCAAGAGAAGTCTTAAGTCCCGTAGTGTAACAATGCTCTTCTTTTAATCTGGAAAAGAGGGATAAAGCAGGGAAATCCGATTCTCTGTAGTTCCTGCATCACTCCTTTGATCCCTTTTCAGGGAGCATAAGAACGTAGGAGAATCTGGTCTTGCTGCACCCTGGAAGCACAAGTCTGGTTTGTCTAAAAACTACTAACAAGAACATGTTTACTTTCCTTTATTATGATGATTGAACATGCTGCTAAATCGAGTGTTCAGAGATTTACCTTTCCCGTGCCTCTAAATTATAGACAATTAATTGACATCTTTCTCCTCTTCTCCTCTGCTGGAACCTAGCTTTAATTAATTTTCAGTAACGAGTCAATTGTCCCCTGTTTGTTTTCCCCTTCAAAACACGTTCATCACTAGAGCCACATTAGTCATAAGTGACAGTTAACACACTGCAATCAGTAGCCACATAACCACAGACCTTGGGGATGCCAAAGACCAGTGAGGTCACCGGGCCCACGCCTCACCCATCTCCGGTGAATCTCCCTCCTTTCCTCTCTTACAAGCCTGGGATGACCAGGTGAAGTGGATTGAATTATGTATTCCAATTTAGACATGTTCTTGGTCTTGAGCTGCATTTTAGCCAAGGTGTGGTCAACTCAATGAGGCCCTAATCCATACTGAAGGCCTTTATAAGCAGAAGGATTCAGAGACAGAGAGAGAAAGCCAAAGGGAGGAGCCAGAAACCGGAAGTCAACGGAACCCGGAAGAGAAAGGAGAAGATGTCTCCATGTGATGGGAAAGCCAAGGAACCCAAAGATTGCTGGCCGGCCAGAATACTGCCAACCCCGGGGGCGGGGGAAGCAAGCCTTCCAGCCTCTGAAACACGGAGACAATCAATTCCCATGGTTGAGGCCAAAACCAGTTTGTGGTATTTGTGATCGCAGCCTGGCAAAACTGAGCAAAGGAAGAAGGAAAATAGGGAGAGGAAGAAAGGACCGGTAAAACGAAAGAGACGATGGGAAGAGTGAGCTAGAAAGTGCAGAGGGAGAGGGAGAAAGAGATTTTATTTCAGCAGTTGGCAGTCTTAAGAACTTCTTTCCTTATTGAGGTCAAGGAGTGGGCATTCCTGTCCTGGGGAACTATGAATCAAAAAGGAAAAGAGGAGAAGGGAAAGGGTGGGGAGGTACCAATTGCCATTTTTGTGCTCATGACCATCTCTCTCCTCATAATTCCTCACCTTCTCTCCATCTAACATCTCTCTCCAGACCCCAAACATCCAGTCATGGACCTGCTTATTTTACCTCCCAAATATCTCTCCAGTCGAACATTTCTCTCACCCCTTCCAGCCAGCACTGACTCCAAATCACCAATGCCTCCTGCCTGGGCCCATCTCCTAGCTGACTGCTTGATGCTAGCCTTGTCCCCCTAAGATGCATTCTCCCATATATCTAAAGTTCTCTATGGCTCTTTCAGGCCCCACCCCAGACTGGCCATGCCTTTATGCATATCTGCATTCCTAGCCCAGGCATCTCCATGCTGAGGCCTCCTCATCAGAGATCTGAGACACTCTTCAGGTTCCTTGGCCAAGACACAGGGGAGCCAGTGCTGCTTTTCTCTTCCAGACCTCGTGCTTACTCTACCACACTAAGTGAGAGGTTAAAAACTGTTACTTCAGTTTGGCTTATTGTCCTAATTGACCACCACAACATCTAGCAGCTCTCTAACCATTTCAAGATCAGAGACAGGTCATCCCCCTTCTCAAAATCCTTTCTTCCCAATTCCCACTGCCCTCAGGGGGGATTCCCGGTCCTGCCCAGCTCCCCAGCCCAGCCTGCCGACCTCCTCCAGCCAGGGCCTCTTCTCACTGCACACTCCAGCCAGGGAACACTTTTTAAGTCTTTCAGCTGCTTCTCTCAATGATCAGCTTATACAAACAGCAGGGCAGACAGACCTCGCCTAGGAGTTGAAGGAAGACCTCCCAAGGGAAAGAAGTGAGAAGAAACGTCAGAAGTGGGTTCCAGATACTTCTCTGCAATGTTCCCCTTCTGTCTGCCTCCTCAGAGTTAGAATCCTTCCCACCCACAGGATGATTTATGATCATGCCAGGCTTGTTCCATTGATTCATTCAACAGATATTTCTTGGGCACAGTGATGATGTTACCATACATGTGATTTATGCTGAAACAACTAAGGACAGTGCAGATTTATATGTGTGTATGACTGATCTCTCCTCCACACTCTAGAAGGGTTCGGCTAGCATTTGCAGGACTCTGATCAAGAAAGTCCACCCTTCAGTAGCAGAGACTTCAAGTGCTGGTTAAAACTGCACCATAGGGTTCATTCATTGGCATGGGGGTGTTAGGAATTATTTTTCTCTAGTGAAATTGGGGGTGTTAAAGATATGCCGTTGCCTAGAAACAGGCCCTCCGTGTTTGCACCAGGGAACCTAAGCCCCCAGGCTATCACATTGGGGAGAAAGACCTAGGTCTAGAACTCTGATGATTCTTGGTCTCCTCCCTCTACCAACACAAAAACCTTTAGTGGAGGATCTGTTACGTGATCCATCCAGAAAGTCACCTGATCCTGACAATATACTTAAATGTGCCTCAGAGCGAAACTTTCCTACAAGGGTAGTGCTCAGGAACTTTGCAGAGCCCACAAGTATAGGGTGTGTATTTGTTTTTGTCCTGCCGATAACTGTACATTTGTCAGCAATCAGTGAGAGACTCGCTTTCATTATAACACCACCTGGTAGGGAGGTTTAGAAGAAAAGACATATCACTCCCCCCAGGCAGTATGGACATATTGGCTTAGGTCTGCTCTGAACTGCTCAACATTGAAGAGATGAAGAAGAGAAAGCTCCCGACCTTGTGCCTTAGAGTTACGTGAGAGCTGGAGATATCGATTCAAATAGAAGGCTTACTTTTTGCCAAAGCTCCAGTTTTCTGCTTGGAGGGCTCCTAACTGGAAGTGCGAAGGCCGGCCAAGCCAGGGATTGTGTGGTCCTTCAGTGGTCATGCCCCTTGGTGCCACGGCTGGGTCCCTAAGATGCAGTGTAGCCTCAGGAGGCTGTTGTGATGGGTCTGCCTCCCTCTGCCCGGCTCCTAGAGGTACCACCCTAGGGCTCAGGAGGGGCTCTGCTTCTGGCCCTTTCCAGCCAGAAGAGGAGACTCCAACTGATCAGACAAAGATAGCCATGAGTGTGGGAAGTCCAGGGGGAGCTTGGTCATGCCTTGCTTAGAGAGTCTCATGAAGGTGGATGAGGAAATAAAGCAGGAAGAAATTGCTGGCATCATTATGTGCTGAGAATTGACCATTATTCTATTCTACTTCTGTGTTTGTTCAAAATTCATCATAATAAAAGTCATATATTCCAAAAGAAAAATAAATATATTATTTGCTTATATTTACATATTTATTTTATAATACTTTATTAGATTCTAAACATTGAAATATACTATCAGTCTATAATAAATATATTCTATGTTATATAATCAATATATGTAATAAAAATATAATATAAATATTAGAAGATAAAAATCAGTCAATTATATAAATAGATCTGATTGCGCCCTACCAGTGATTCCTATCCCAGTCATTTTCTGAAGCCAGTATCCCTTCTTTGGGATGGTACCAGCTCCTCCATAGTTCATGCAATTCATGCAATTGAGGAATCTTGGAGAAGATTTTTGGTCTTTACCCCATTTGGATATGTCGAGATTTGGCAAGCCCAAAGCCCATGGCTTCTCTGTTCCTGGCATCCTCTCCCCTAACCCCAAGTCACCCACCAAACTTTTCTAGAGACTGCCAGGGACGCCGGGGCCTCCTCTAGAGATGTCCTGCTGCCCTCAGGCCGCAGGGGAAAGCAGAACCTGGATCCCTGCCCTTCTCATAACCTCCCAGTATCAGTAGACCACTCTTCTCACTCTCCCTCTCCAGCTCCGATGAGGTGTCTCCCCCGCCACAAGCCTAGGAGTCAGAATCTCAAAATCTGGGACCAGATAGTACTAAAAGAGGGAGAGGTAATAACTGTGGTAAACTGGAGGATGCATACTCCCTCTGAAAGCCTCTGAATTCACTTCAGAAAAATCAAAGCAATAACTAAATTTGGCCTGCAGGTCTTTGGTTGCTAGCCTCTGGCCTCAGACATTTTAAAATGATGTCCCATAACTGCTCCTAGGGATACTCAAGAGCTGAGAGAGGAGGGCGAGCTCTCCTTCTTCCCCACTTATGAGGCCACAGCCAAGTAAATGCGATTAATTTTTCCATCAGGTTATTCCACTGCACTACATTTTTGACAAATCACTCTGCCTCAGAGGATGCTAACAGGGACTGGGGTCAGACACCCTGACCTACCTTATGCCCTGATTGAGAGTGCACAGAGCCGGCCCATCTGTTTGTAGCATCACATTGAGCCACGTCCCATCTCCCTACCGCCCTTGAGCCCACCGAGGGTGTAGAGTGTCTGTGCCCTCATTTCCCTCAAAATGCTCAAGCTTTGGCCTTGCTTCCTTCCCTGAGAACAGCCCTCCTTCACAGAGAAGGGCCCTCGGCAGGGAAAGTCACTTTGGTCAGGCTTTCTGCTTCAGTGTCATCGTGATTAGCGTGCATTTAAAAAGTAATTAAAATGTTGTGTTGAGCGTTAGGACTTCTGCTGGGCCACCAAGGAGGAGCCCGTAATTGGGTCCTTGGAAAGCTTTAGTCACTTCGGTGGCAGGCTGTGGTGACAAGGAGCAGGGGGCCAAGGACAGGGTCAGTGGCGGATCTCTCACCCCCGCCCACTCTCCTTGAGGAAGGAGAGCTCAGCTGATCAGAGCCCAGTGCACATTTCCTGGACCTGCCCCACTAATCAGAATGTAAACTCCCAGGCAGAGACCACCCTGTTACACACACTAACAATATAATAATAATAGAAGAAGAAGAAAAAGGGCAGTGACGAGAAAGAGGGAGGAAGATGTTCATCTTCTTCAGAAGTGACAAATCCAACTGCAGCTGTACATCAGTTGGACCTTCAAGCTGAGTTTTATTCAGCAAGATGGAGAGCAAGGCACCAGCGGATAGTCAGGGTACCCAACTTTCCTGCCCCGTCTATTTCCAAATCAAAGCGTTTCTAAAAGTAGTACCGGGTATTTGAATGAGAATAATACATGGGCTGAAACTAAAGAGACAAAAATGTTTTAAATTCCCAGGGAGTTGTCCTGCCTGCATGAGAGATCTATCCCATTTTATTTCTATCCCAGCATCAAATAAATATATTTGTAGGAACAAATTCATTGGGAGCCGCTTCTCTCCCCTCATCTGCAGATGCTAATGTACTTCTGCCCTGCCAGTGTTTTCAGAAAGCATTCTCAGTCTTTGACAGGTAGGAAATTTGCATTTCCATTAGTGAGGTCTTTGTCGATTTTGAGTCATAAAAGCCCCAGAAGAATAGGGTTGGGGAAAACGTATTGTACACTAAAAAGGAGACTTGATTGCAGGGTTCAATGAAAGGTACCAAAAGAGATAAAGGCTGCAGAACGGGACTGGGCTGCTGGAAAAACCTCACAATAAGGAGAAACTTATTCATGCACGAGCCTGTCACCAGACAACCAGAGGGGAGGAAAGTCTGAATGTGACTTTACTAGTTCGCAATTGACTGTGTTTAACATTAAAATAATAGACTCTACGAGGGTGATAAGGGGCATTTGGTGCTGCCAGCCCAATACAAGTGTTTCTCGCTCCTGCTCCATTAGCTGCAGCTATAATCTTCTCATTTAAAATTCGGCCGCAGCGACTCTGGCAGGGATGGGGGTTTGATTTGTGTATGTGATTTGCTTTGCTCTTTATGTTGGTAGAGTCAAGATGCCCAAGAAAAATAAAAGCTCAAGAATCCCCAGCAGCGAAAAGAATGATGCAAACAGTGCTGCTTCATTTGTTATCTTATTTGCCCTTCAAACCCTGTCCCCAAACACTTACACAGTTAAATAATTCAGCTGCCGCATTAAATACTAGCAAAGAGCAAGTAGAGGCAAAGTTATCGTGTACCCTGGGCTGGGAAAATATGCATTCTCTAAAAAGCAAGGAGAAGCCAAGTGGAAGAGTAGGAGGGAGATGACCTTCTGGCCCTTCCAAGACTTTCCCAATGTGGACTGTCCAGGAGAGTTAGTTTAAGCTCCTTGTTGTAGAGATGAAGGAAGCGAAGAAACAGAGTTTAAGTGACAAGGACAAGGACATACGATTCATTTGTCGTAAACAGGGTCTCTTGATTCATGGCACGGGGTTTCTTCTATTTGTCATGGACAATTTCTATATATAGACCCTCCCTCCTTCATTCCTTCCACAGATACGTACTGAGGGACCACCCTGTGCCAGGCACTGAGAAATGCAAAGGGGCTGGGGATGAATCCATCCGTGCTCTCACGGGGAAGCTTTGCATTTTAGTGGGCAAACAGACAATAAATGAGGAAAGCAATGAATACACATGAGAATGTCAGATAGTGATGTGTGCTATCAAGAGGAACAAAAGGATAATGTGGAAGAGTGGGGGCAGGGATTAAGGCTCTCTGAGGAGGTGAGCACAGACATGTATGAGAACAAAGAACATTCCAGATGGTGGGACAAGTTTGGTGTCCATGCAGCAGGAGCCCGAGTGCACAGGGGAGAATGGCCTGAGACTAAGCAGGACAGCAGAGGACCAGATGCTGGGGTTATGGAGAGGGGCCGCAATGGATAAGTAGCAGAGGATTTCAAGCAAGAAGTGACATGATCCGATTTGTATTTCGTAAAGCTCTCACAAGCAGTGAGGATGGATTCTAGGGGAGTAAGAGGGGAGAGATCACTGTTTTATTCTTAGGGCCAGACTTTTGGGGTCTTCAGGGGGACCGTGAAATAGCACTCCTCTTTCTTGCCTGAGTTTTAAATAAAAGAATGGCAGGTGGACGCTTAAATGTCATCCTTATTGTTGATACACATTAGGTTGGGGTCACAGCGGCTCTGGTATAAGAGCCCGAATGCTTTCTTAATACTGACTTCCTGGATCGGTCAGTCTTCCCCACACAGACCTGGGATGAAACAGACCCTTCCTGTGGAGGGCACAAGCCTGCCCTTGGAGGGCCAGCGGAGAGCACAGCTCCCTGGAGGTAGTGCTCCCAAGAGGCAGAAGGGGGACGTCGGGCTGAGAGTGCCCACTTCCCTTCTTCCCACATTTAGCAACCAGCAGGTCCAGCGGTACAGGGAGCCAGGAGGGCAGAGAGAGGCCGGGAGCTATAGGAATTGAACTTCCTCACCTTGTCTATCATAGGCGAGAGGTGACAGTGGATGGGTGCAAGGCTTTGGCAATAAAGATTTGAGAACATCTCTAAAGAACAGCTGATAACTTGTGTAGTCACCAAATATCTTTTGCCAGGCATCGTGCTCAGCAGTGCAGGCCCTGCCTCTGGGCAGCCTACAGCTTAACCTTCCCACAGGAGATGCTTATTAATTAAAACTAACAATCTTCAGGGACACCGTGCTCAATCATCCTTTCAATCAAGGAGCTCTTCCTTACACCCACAGCCCCTAGCAGGAATGTAAGCTCATTTCCACCTCATCTGTCCTCTGTGGAGCTAAAGGGGCCCCCACCCCCCTTGTCATACCCCCCTCTTACACAGGAGAATAAGACTCGGTCTTATTCAGTTCTTACATTCCTCTTTTACAAGTTAAACAACTTCCAACTCCTTTGTAACCTTTGCTCGTTTCTGCTTTTGATTTGCTGCAGTTTTACTTTATTGCTCTTAAAATTCAGAGAGCAAAGCACCGCACGCAGTCCTGTCATCGAGCCTGACCTCCGCTGCGTCTGCACAGCCGCCAACCGCTCCCTGGTGATCCTGTGTCAGCCCCGTTCATCCCGGCCACACACGCGCTCCCTCTGTCAATACCACTGCGGCATTGCCCATCCTACTCTGCTCCTGAGACCCCATAATCCTCAAGGTTTTGTCTGCTCTGCTGTCTCCCACCTGGAGCTGCATAATATATCACTTGTATTCAGTCCTTAAAAAGCATGTTATCCATGTGATTGCTGAAAGACACCTTATTATTCATCAAACGTTTGTCTGACTTAGCCAGGTTATGTTGACGCGATTCCTGTCTCCTAAACCTGGCGGATTTGGAGGCAGGCATGTGGGAGAAGTATTCCCTCAAGGGAACAGCCAGCCACGGAATATGTATCACTCCTGCTCTGCTTGGGCCAGTGTGTCTTAAACTTGGGATATTCTGAAAGCATCATCAATAGAGCACCAGCTTCTTAGAGGTGGGTTGTAAGATAAAGTTCAACTCCAAGGTCATCTGACCCTATCATGCCAGCTTTTTAACCCATTACTCCCTAACACAAGCATTCTTGGACTGTGTTGGTTTCCTCACTGATCTCTAATCTCAGTAAGCTCACTCCTGCCTGTGGACTTCTATTTTAGCTGTGACCCACCTAGAATGTCCTTTTTCTTCCCTTCAAATTATTTACACATTTCTCCAAATACCCCCTCACACTCCTACTTCTCTAAACATTCCCTGAAAATTGGGACTGTGGAAGCAAGGTGTGCCTATGAATTTCTCATGTGCAATCCTCTGGACCGGCACTGTCCAATAGAACTTTCTGGGATTATGGAAATGTTCTATATCTGCACTGTCCAATACAGTAATCATAAATTGTATGCAGCTACTGTGCACTTGAAATGTGGCTAGTGAGACCAAGGAGCTGAATTTTATTTTATTTTATTTCATTTCAATTAATTTCAATTTAAATAGCCATATATGGGTGGCCAGTGGCTACAGTATTTGACAGCACAGCTTCCCCCATCTGCCAGCTGGCTCTTGATACTCGAGGTAACTTGGAAGCCACATGCTGAAGATGGTGGAGCTTTTGATAGGTTGGTTCCCTGAATCACTGTGTGGAGTAGAACATTCCCCACCCTGCTGTCAATCAGGAACATCAGTTTTGGACTTCGTGTGAGAGAGAAATATACTTCTACCATGTTAAGCCACTGAGATTTGGGAGTTTATTTGTTAAAGCACCTACTGTTGCCTTAACAAATCACCAGTCAATATGCTGGCACTGAGGATACAAAGGTGAATAAGGCATGGCCATTGACCTCGAAGAGTTCCCATTTGGGTCAATTCAATAAATGAGGCACTCAACATTATCTGTGAAATGATGAATGTATTATTCCAATGTTTCATACTTCTTGTCTTTTAGCCAAATTAGTAGTTCAGTGAGGGAAAGGACCCCATGCTGCCCATCTAGGAGCATGAGTTCAAGAAGTATGCTAAACATTAATGAATGAATGAATGAATGAAGGTAGGTGGTTCCAAAACAAACCCCCTTCTCTGCCTCCCCTCTCTTTCTTTCTGCCCACCACTTGTGCTCTTTGTCTTCTTTCCCCAGTTCACTTCTTTCCCACATTGCCCTTCATATACAGTCATCTTTAGATGCTTCTCTTATTCTCTCCTCAAAAGTGTGGAAAGGCTCCCACTTACTTTCTTTATTTAAAAGGATAAATCGGGGCCAAGAAAGACCAGCATGTGTCCTCTGGGGACTTCCAGGCTGAGGGTTATTGTCTTGGGCTATTTTGCTACAACAGTATCCAAGTGTCCACTGAAGGCATGATCAGTGTATTTTCTAGGATGTTCTGATTTTGAATATTCGGTCCTGATTTTCCTTACAAATACACAGAATTCTTCCTTTCCAAGCTCCTTTTTTAAGGAGAAAATTAGAAAACTTTATTGAAAGACATTTAAAGGGCCTAAATAAATGGATGTTCACAGACTGGAAGACTCAATATTGTAAAGATGGCATGGCTTCCCAAATTAATCTATACACCAATCAAAATCTCAACAGGATCTTTTTTGTTTTTGTTTGTTTAACGTAGAACTTGTCAATCTAATTCTAGAAATTGCATGAAAGAACAAATGATGACGAAGAGTCAAGATACACTCAAGGAAGAGAAATTGGGTGGTGATGTTGGGGGTGGAAGTGGGATTTACCCTCTGAGATATAAAGACTTTTTTCTAAAGTTGTACCAATTGGGAGAGCTTAATACTGGCACAAGGTTAGTTAGAGTGATCAGGGCATCAGAACAGAGCACACCACTCCCACCCAACCCACCCCATGCAGAAACTGGTGTATGAGCCAGCACTGCAGATCAGGGGCGCAACAAGGAGCTTTTCCATAAATGGCTCGGAGACAACCACTTTCCACATGGAAACAATATTAAATAGGATTTCTACATTACAATTTTCACAAAAATCTGATGAGGGCAGACTAAGGACAAATGTGAAAAGCAAAACTATAAAGCTTTTCCAAGGCAGTACTGGAGAATATCCTTATGACTTCTGGTAGGAAATGATTCCATCCCCCCTCCTCCAAGTCAACTTGTATCCAGTTCTTCAGGAGACTTTTCAGAAAGTTATGTTACTTCCAGCAGGGCACAGGCAACAATCGGTAACATTTTACAACTTCCAAATTCCCCTCTCAAAAAAGTCACTGTAAGATTTAACAGAGTGTTCGTTTGTTGCTCTGAACAGGAAAACTTTTGAACTGGAGTAGACATTTCACATGATGCATGTAGTTTAAGAGCTCTTCAGGGCCATCTCTGACATGGAGGAAATGAACTAAAAAGCAGGATTCTCAATGCGCCAATCAGCAAACGAAAAACAGGAATCTTGGTTCTTCTGAATGACACCATCTTTACGTCATCACCAGAAAGCCTGTACTGCCTGAGTATTGTGACCTAACACAGTTGCTTTGAGGGGTGCCAGGGTCACATCAACACTCCTGTTTCAAGCCTCTGCTGATAGCATCAGGGAAGAAGAGGACATGGAGTTTTGCTTCCCCACATTACAAGGCTTCTGCACCAAAATGTCAGGGAATTCCTCCTGGAAACCAAGAACCATCTTCAAAATCCAGGATGGAAAATCCAATTTTCCCAATTTCAGTCCATCTTCTGAGACACATTCTATCAGTGGTATTTGACCTTTCTACAAAAGACAACAATGAAGCATTCTGTGTGCTAACAACATAATCACCACCATGACAAAAAGGTAAACCAAATGTCTACATTTTTATAAAACTTGATTTAAAAAAAAAAGTCACTGGAAGTGCACAGCTATCAAAATGTGCTCTTCATTTGGCATCTCCAGGGCCTTCCTCATTCTGTGCCTCTCTGGTTTTTGCAGGGAAGTTCCCATCCTTGCCAGCATCTGCTTTTCCCTTTCTCCCTCTGGACAGCTTCTCTCCCTTCTTGGCCGGGACCTTCTTAGGCCTGGGCTCCAGTTTTGGAGGGGCAGGCTTAGCAGACAACCGTGCTGATCTCCTCTCTGGCTCATCCTTCTCCTTCACTTTGTCACCTTTAGCATTTCCTTTTGCCTTTCTTTTGGGCATGGTGGCAACAGTGCTTGACAGGTGGCTTTGCTAGTCCAGGGGGTGCCTCTATCTCCCTCACACTGCTCTTTAAAGAGCTGAACAGGAGACCAGCTGACTCTCCAGAGACCCCGAGGGCCGCGGGACTCCAGCTGCGCCCTGGTCACATGGGTGCCCTTGGCCCGGGCAGAGGCGGGCACAGACCGAGGGATGGCAGAGCGGCCAGCTCCAAGCTCCTTTATTCTCATTGTTTTTCAGCTCAGAAAACAAAGGTATAATATTAATAATCATCACCATCAAAATACCCTTATTCCCCTGTGCCACAGGCTCATAAGGGCATATTTTAAAAGATGTGACCCTTGCTTTCTGAGGTATTGGGTCCACGACTAGCATGTTAATACAACCATGTCACTTAATTTGCTGATTTGCTCTGTGTATATTTACTAAGCACCAACCATGCATTATGGCTGTGTGATGTTTTGTCAATGCCTTGAAAATGAGTAAAGAGAAGGGCACATAAGAGAACTTTATAAAACAAAGCAGGGCCATTTGCAAGCACATTGCAACACTCAAGCGAGCTCAGGCAAGAGGCCCTGCCGTCCATCTCCCGCCACCCTGGAGTGTGCACCGTCACCCACCTGCCCAGCAGGCGCATTAGGGCAATTCAGGTGGCCCACCTCGGCCAGGCTGGTAGGAGAAGACGGGCCTGCTCTCCTACAAACTGGAAGCCAAATGGAAAAACTGCATCTTTCTGGCCAGGACGGTGCCACCTCACAATGCCCAGCACCAACTATGGAGTTCCGGCAGAGCGTGGCTCTTGCTGCCCCGTTCTGGCCAGCACAGCCGTGAGGAGCTGGGTCATTCTCACTTCTTGGTCTCGTGCATAAAGCAGCTGCTCCAGCAAACCAGAAATTTAAAATAGATGCATGCTGTGCGCCAGCTGACAGCCTTTATCAGACAAAACGGAGAAAGCTTCCGTTGCTGCCGGTGCTCGTGAGAGTCCACTTGGAGCAGGGATCCTCCCAGCTCGACGGCCAGCTTTCCCCAGGAGTCTGTGTCCACTTGTCCTTTTGGCAA
>JAQZBX010067507.1:0-15921 GCA_029593785.1 Cabassous unicinctus
GGACCTTCTGGAGTGGGAGAGAGGCACTCAATCTCTTGTGTCACCTCAGCTCCCTGGTCTGCTGCATCTCTTATTGTCTCTCCTCTGTGTCTCTTTTGCTGCATCATCTTGCTGCGCCAGCTCTCTGCGTGGGCCAATTCTCTGCTCCAGCCAGCTCACTGAACAGGCCAGCTTGCCTTTCACCAGGAAGCCCCGGGTATCGAACCCTGGACCTCCTATATGGTAGATGGGAGCCCAATCGCTTGAGCCACATCCATTTCCCTAGGGTTGTTTTCAGTATACCTTATAATTTCTGTTGACAAACACTAAGATACAGTATATTGAGTAGGTGCTATGCATCAGAAACTGTGTTAAAGTTTCGATATCATCATTTAATTCTCTCAATGACCTGATGAAATAGGTACTATTGTATTCTTGGTTTCTTCAGATGAGAAACTGAGGGTCAGAGAGATTAAGTAATTTTCCCAAGGAAGTTGCAAAGTCAGAATTTGACTCCATGTGCCTGACTCCAAGTATCTGTCTAAATATAAAGAACCCCCTTAAAATTATTTATTAAAAATGACTATGACTCTTCCAATAGAAGTTCTACTTTGAACAGCTGCTGTTAGGGAAGATACATCATGAACTCAGTATTGCCTTTAAGTGAGTTAGTATTTCAATTATCAGAATCTATCTACATTATGGAAAATAATAGTATGTATATATGCAAGGCATGATAGGAATGCATTTTAGAGGTGGTGATGAGTGGGGGGAGGAGGTAGTAGGTAGGGGAAGATGGTGGCTTGGGAAGTACAGTAAGGAGAACAGTACCACGGGAGAGAGTTTTCAGAACTTTTCGGGTCTCTAAAGTAACCTAAGCTACCAGCCTGAGGGTAAGAATGAAGTCACATATTTGGCGGGCTCATCACTCCCACCTGCATAACTCATCATCTTAGCCCTCTGCAACATTTCCTAATTACATAAGTATTTCTGAGATACACTAAGAGGCATCTATGTAAACAAGCTTGTGCCTGCTGGCCCTGCCAAGGAACCCTGGACATTTTCGTGTGTCTTGCTCTCCTGGCCACCGCTGTGCCCCACTCAGTGCCTCTGTGCGCCAACGTACCGCTCTACTGGAGGCTGGTGGATCACGGGACCAGGGGCTGGGGCATAGGTGGGACAGAGGAATGCCCTTGTCTTCTTTGTTAGAGGCCTTTGTTAAATGGGGTCCTACAGAAGGACTGCTTGGGCTTTGATGTTAGAGTTTAGAGAAACAGCTTTTTCTAATTTTTAAAGTGAGTATAATTTAAATTCAATAAAATGCACAGATCTTAAGTGTTGAGGCTGATGACTTTTGATAATTGTGTTCACTCATTTAATCAAAAAAGATACTGAACATCCCAGAAATTTTCCTTGTATCCCTTTAGAGTCAATTCCCCCAGAAGTAACCACTTTGTAATTTTTATCACCATAGATTAGTTTTTGCTTTTTCTTTAAGTTTATCTAAACAGAACCACACAGTATATATACTTTTGTGCCTTGCTTCTCTCAGCAAAATGTTTTCAAGATTCATCCATGTTGTTGTGTGTATCAATAGTTCATTTCTTTATACTGTTAAATCATATCCTACTGCACAGATGCACCACAATTTGATTTTCTATTCCCTTGTAGATGGATATATGTGTTGGTTCTACTTTTTGACTATTATGAATAAAGCTGCCATTAATATTCTTGTACAAGTCTTTTTGTGGAAACATGTTTTCATTTCTCTCATGTAAATATCTCGTAGTGGAATTGCTGGGTCATGGGGTAAATGTATATTTAACTTTGTAAGAAACAGCCAACAGTTCTCCAAAGTGGTTGTAACATTTTACACTTGTACCAAACAGTATGTGAAAGTTTTACTTGCTCCACATTATCTTCAACATTTGGCATTGCTATAATTAAAAAAATATATATTTTAGCTATGTTAGTAGATATGGTGTTATTATGGTTTTGATTTGCACTTTCATGATGATGTTGAGCTCATTTTCGCATTTAGTTTGGCCATTGGTTTGTCTTATTTTGTGAAGTGTCTTTTCAAGTCTTTTGAACATTTTTTTATTGGATTGTTGGTTTTAAAATTTTTTTATTTGTGGGAATTCTTTATATATGCTGGCTACACACATGTCTTTTGTCAGATGTATGTATTGTAAATTTTTTCCCCCAGCCTATGGATTGCCTATACATTTTTCTTAATATTGTTTTTTGATGAGCAGAATTTTTTTTTAAATTTTGATAATGCACCAGTTGCTATGGCTGCATAACAAATTGTCCCCAAATTTAGTGACTTCAAATAATAACATTTATTTTCCTCATGAATCTATAATTTTGGTTATACTCAGTAGGATGGCTTATCCTTGCGCCATTTGATATCAGCTGGGATGTCCTCAAGGTTGGCACTGGAATCATCTGAAGGCTTGCTCACTCACATGGCTGCCATTGATCCTGTCAGTGGAGACCGTAGATGGGCTGTTGGCAGGAACATCTACCATGGCCTCTTCATGTTGCTGTGTTCCAGGGGTGAGCACCCTGAGATATATATATATAGAGAGAGAAAGATGGAAGCTGTATCTCCTTTATAACTGTGCTTCAAAAGTTCTGAAGTCACACAGCATTATTTCTGCTGTACTCTAGAGTAGTTGAAACAGTTACAAGCTCATCCAGGTTCGAGGGGAGGATTAATAGACTCCATCTCTTGTTGGGGGAATGACTAAGTTTTGGAAGAGCATGTGGGACTGAAGTATTGCTGTAACCATTTTTGGAAAATATGATCTTCCCCAGATTAATTCTAATATATCAATTTATTCTTTTGTGACTAATACTTTTTGGAATTTACCTGAGATCTTTGCCTACCCCAAGGTTGCAAAGATATTCTACATTTTCTAGAATATCTGGATCATCTCTCTTATTCTATTGATCTATTTTTCTATTATTTCACCAATATAACACTTTATAATAAAGCTTGAAATCATGTAGTGTAAGTCTTCCAACTATGTTCTTCTTTTTCAGTTTGTCTTGGATATTCTATACCCATATGACTTTTAGAATCAGCTTGTGATTGTTTTCAAAAAAGGCCTGCTGGTGTTTTGATTGGAATGGCATTGAATGTGTAGATCCATTTAGAGAGAATGGACATCTTAATAATCTTGACTCTTCTCAGTATGGTAGTGGCATGATATAACTCTTCATTTATTTAGCTGCTCAATTTCTCTCTACAATTTTTTGGTGCCTTGTACATTTTTCAATAGATTTATTTATTTTTTGATATTGTAAATGGGATGAAAATGATATTCCAATTGTTCATTGCTACTCTATAGCAGTTAAATTTCTTTTTCTATATTGACCTTGCTCAATTCATTCTTTAGTTCTGGTGGGTTTTATGGAGAGTCCATAGGCTTTTCTATATATGTAACCATACTGTCTGCAAATTAGAAAATAACAATGGTTGTTTATTTCTAATCATCATGAGTTCCATTTCTTTTTCTTGCCTTATTGCACTGGCTAGGACTTCTAGTACAATACTGAATAAAAGTGTTGAAAGTGGATATCCTTTCTTTCCACCTTATCTTAGGAGAAAGGATTTAGTGTTTTGTCATTAAATATAATGCTAGCAGCAAATTTATTATTGATTCTCCTTATCAGATTGAGTCAGTTCTTTTCTTAGTTTGCTGAAAGTATTATTATTTTTCAAATAATGAATGGATGTTGAATTTTGTTAACTTTTTTCTGTATCTAATGAAATGATTCTGCAACTTTTCCTCCATTATTCTGTTCATGTACTAAATTATAAAGAATGATTTAAAAATATTAAACCAACCTTGCATTCCCGAGATGAATTTCACTTGGTCATAATATATTATGTGATATATGTAAAATAAATATTTGTATATTGCTATATATTTATTTGTATATATTTATATGTATTGTTAAATTTATGCAAATATTTGGCTAGTTTTTCAAATGTGTTCATAAAGGATATTTATGTGTATTTTTTTCTTCTGATGTTTTTGTTAGGCTTTAGTGTGAGAGTTATATAAGCCTCATGTAACAAGCAGTACTGGTCTGCTGGAGACAAATTCTGTTTTCCATCTATCTGAAAATGTCTCTACATTGCCTTTATTTTTACAGTATGTGGAACATTAGGTTGTTAGTTTTTTTCTTTAAGCACAATTAAGATGTTTCAATTTTTTGCCTCATTCTTATTGTTGTTACCAATTGGGTCAGGTGTTGGCCATGAGGTCAGAACCAGCAGTTGGGACTCTAGTTTCTGAGACCAGTAACTCTTCCTACAGGATTCCACCTCACAAACAAGGCCTTACTTTCTCCAAATCCTTTTAAGACATTCCTGCCAGAAATGTAATTAGTTAATAGCAGAGCTCCTCTGTTAATGGAAAGGGCATTTCATACTTATTTATGCAAACCAGAACTGTGGGATTTGTCAAAAACCACCAATATGATGCAACAGAGAGGACTTCTGGGTCACTTGTCAAGTGGGGACAAAACCTATCTCATTTAAAGTTATGAGACCCAGACTGGCTCTCTAGACCACCAGCTAGCTTGGAAGTAAGAGTACAAGAAAAGAAGCTGGGATTCCCTCTGCTCAGGGTCTTTCCCTGATTATAGCTAAGTGTCAGGACCTTACTACATATCCAACAGGCATTATCTCAGCTATTCCTTACTACGACCTAATAAGGTAGATACTATTATGTCTCCCTTTTGCGGTTGAGGAAATTGAGACTTAGAAAGGTAAGTAACTCGCCTAAGATCTAGCCTCTAGGCATTGGTGAGCTTGGAACTTGAACCCAACATTGCCTGATTTCAAGGTCCAGGTGGTTATTCACTTTGCATGTTGCTTCCTCAGTCAGTAAATTGGATGCTCCAAAATCTGAGATACTAATAGAAGGAGATTAAGGCTGATAACTGATCACTTTCCTCCTCTTCCTGGACTCTCAGCTACACTACATTTCTCAGATTCCCTTGTAGTTGGTGGAGCCACATGGCTGAGTGCTGGCCAATGTAATATGTGTAGAAATGGCCAAAAGAAACTTCTCACATGAAATTTTCATGCTCTTTCCCCCTTTAACTGGCTGGAATGGAAGGACTCCCAGGGCAACTTTGAGGATTGTGTGTTGAAGCTGGTAGATTCACAAGATGCAAAAAGCCTGGGTTCCTGATTTGCTATTTGGAGAACACTTTATCCAGGAACACATGTGTCAGGCTTTTATGGTGTTAAGTCACTTAGATTCGAAGGTTTATCGTTGCAGCAACAAGCGTTACCTTAAGCAGTACAAGTCCCAGCCACCATGGAAGAGTTGGACGGTCATTGAGGAACAGAGAGAGTGGACCTTAATGCTGTCTAGCATCAGCCTGCCTAGGGTGGTAGGGTGGAACAAGCTTGGGCTTTGTTGTTGGACAGATTCAGATTTGGGTGCAGGCTTCACCACATATTAGCTGGGTGACCTCAAACAATTTAATTTTTCTAAACATCAATATTTTTCTAAAAATGAGAATAATATTTACATCATCATTTATGAGTTCCATTCATTCCACAGATATTTGTTGGGCACTTAATGCATGCTAGTGAGCACCTAATGTCAGCACTCCTGAGTGCTGGAGAAAGGAGCAGTGAACAAGGACAAAATCCCTGTCCTCATAGAACTTATATTCTGGTGGTGGTAGTGGCAGTGGGGGCTGGGCAGTAAATTGATAAATAAATATGGCATATGGTGATAAGCGGTATAGATAACTAATAAAGCAGGGTAAGGGGGACAGAGAATACCAAGGGTGAGGGGGCAGGTGGTCAGGAAAGGTGTCTCTAATTAAGAACATTTGAGCAGATGCCTGAAGGAAGTAAGGGTGGGAGCCATGCAAGCATCTGGGCCAAGAGTGCTTCAGGAAGAGGAAATGGCCAGGGCAAAGCCTGAGGCTGGGGAATGCCGGGCAGGTCTGAGGAGCTGCCCGTTGGCCACGTGGCTGGAGTGGAGAGGGCGAGGGGTAAGTGATGATGTTGGAAAAAACATCCAGCCTGGTACCTGCATATATGCAAACTTTCAAAAAATGTATCAGTGTCCTTCCTTCCTATATGATGCTGAGGTAGTCACCCTGGGAAATTCTCGTTGCTTAAATAAAAAAATAAAACAGAAGCAAATCTAACACACATTTCCTTCACTGGCTGGCTGATGCCTGAAATGTCACCAGGAAGTTTTGTCCTTTTAGTGCCAGGCTTTGATTCCTGTATCATGCAGATACTCCTGGCAAAGTGCAATAGTCTAAGCTATTTTTAGTCATTCTGCATTGGAGGGTTTGACTGTAAATCTGACTGAGGTTGGTGGGAGAGAAGGGTCTGAAAGATGAAGTAACTGGGTGTCTGGAACGGAGTGAAGTAAAGGTTACACTAGGGCTGGGGAAGGGCGGGGAAAATCTGAGCCTGGACACCTAACCCTGCCAGGGGTCATGTCCTGCAGCTCTCAGTAGTGGAGCTTTAGGTGGGTGTTGAAGGCAGGAACTTGCATCTGCAGACATCACTTTCTCAAAGAAAGGACCACTCATACCTTACGAGGTTGCCTCGCGTTGAAAGGATGGCGCTTGCCCCACCCCACTACAGCCCAGCCGAGGAGAGAGCCCCCACAGAGCAAAGGCGAGTGGCAAAGGAAACCACTATGACTGTTTCAAGGAGAAAATGGATTTATTAAATGATATCTGGTCGCTTCCAGAATCACTGGGAGTTGGGGAGAACAGATTCAAGATTAAGCTTCCGGGAAAAATGCCCCGGGCATGCTAGAGAACTGGTCTGAGGGTGAATTTGCTGTTGCAGTCACTGAGTCCCAAATGCCAGGAACTGGTCTCTGTCGCATCCACTGCTGCCCCAGCACTAGGGTAGCTGCTGTGTCTGCAGCCACCACAGCTGCCCCTGCCCCCACCAGCCACCCCATGCCTCTGTAGCAACCACTGTCAGCAAAGTGGATTCCCTTAGCCCAGCCTGTTTCCTTGCACAGCTCACTGCCTCACTTCCCAAAACAAATCTTACTTGGGTGTGAATAAAGACAGAGAGATCGTAAGCTTGCATCTTCCTGCAAAGAGGCTGGACATTTTGAGTCATGACTACATTGAGGAGGCATTTCCCCCAATATAGGAAGGTTTGGCAAAAACATGCCCCATCTTTCCTACAGGCAATGTCTACAGAAGGTCCTTATTAAAATCCAAAGTCTTTGAACAAAAGACCTTATATTACCTCATCGGGTCTCTGTCAAGGATGATGCCCAAGAAGGTGCCTTTGGCCACGGAGTGGTCACCGCAGACAGCAACGCCAGCGGGCGCAAGGAAGCGAGGCAGCCTGGGTGCCAGCGGTCCTCATGGGTGTGGACACCCCAGGCAAGCTGAGGTCCCCTTGGCCTTTCTGACAGCACCCTCCTCTGCCAAGAGCGCCAGGCCTTCATGGGAAATGCTTTGGGAAACAAAAAATCGTCTGAGTTTGGTTTGTGTGGAGACATAATCACCGAGTTATCTTGAGTCTGCATAAACTCACAGCTTAGAAAATGAAAAACTCCTTCTGAGAAAGTTCTGGTAAACAGAAGCCCGAAAGTTCTTCAAGGAGCCAGGGAATATTTCCATTTATCCTGAGCGGAACACCAGTCAGATCTGTTCCTATTTACCCCGTTCACTCAGAAGGCTTCTTCGGGTTTGACGGAGATGACATCCATTTCCATTTACTGAGCTGAGCTAATACCATTTAGAAATTTTGAATACATTTTTAATAAATTGGACCTCTATCTTAAACCACTATGCACGAGTCCAAGCTAAGTCAGTAATCTACTCCCCACACAAGTCAGACGCAGATGACAAGGGTGTTCCCTAAATCACTCTCCCATGAAGGGCAAGGTTCTCTCAGCAGGGTGGGGCCTGGCCAGAAAGGAGCACTTGGTCTCCTGCTTTGAAACAAGATTAGTGTCAGATGGTCCCTGCTGTCTCTCACCCAGTGTTCACACAGACACTGTCTTGTGCTGTCCCCCTGCCTGGCTGGCCCTCTTCATGCACCTTTCTGGCAGCTCCAGCCTGCTTGTTTGGGGTGGGATGCAGAACAGAAGTGCTAGAGGAAGGGCGGGGCACTTTGGAAGTCCTGGAGGCTGCTTCAGTCTGACTTTCGGGCTGCGGGATCCCCATAAAGCCTGATTTCTGAAAACGTCACATGGGCTTATTTAGTCCCTGGGTTTGTCTTGTTTTTAATTTCCTTGCTAAGTTCCTGTTCTCCAGCAACATATAACCCCCTTTTTCTACTTCAGTAACCTCAGTGGTAGCTCTCACCATGTTAAACAACGGTCTGATTTGGCATGGAAAAAGGCAGGCAGTTGTTTCCTTTAAATCTTACTGTTTTAGGCCCGGGGAACATTTTAAGTAACCAGTTAATGAGAAGACTTCTGGTGAAGCCTAGGTAGCATCTTAAAGGCTCTAATTGCTCCCCAGAGAAAGCTGTCAGGATTAAGCAACCTCGTGCAGGTTGTGCACTGGGAGCAGTGGGAGCAAAACAAGGCAGGCGTGAGGTGCAGGGCGGTGCCACCAGCCCGGCGGAAGGGACCTGGTAGACCTGGAAGCATTTCTGGATCATATGTTGTGCTGTCTCCAGCGGGTAACTGCGGGCTGACAGCCATGCCCCCAACTGGTCAAACAAATGACTTACTTTTCCCTGGGTCTGCTTGCCTTCTAATTTGGAACCCAAATTAACAGTTCTTTCTTCTCTTCTTTCATTTCAATGCAAAACAAAACAAAACAAAACAAAACCTCAAACTCTTTTCCCTCCTAACCCCCGCTTGAACTTTTCTTTTGTGCATCATTCGTTTGTTTATCCATTACACAAATATTTATAGTGTAAATATTTGTGTAATGGATACCAAGCAATGTCCTAGGTACTGGGGAGGTCCCCAATTATTCATTGACGATTTGGTGGTGATAAGGAGAATTTATGTACCAGGGGCAAGAGGAAGAGGGAGGAACATCCCATCTGCTGGCAGGGGGAGTCTCATAAGGTGAAATCTACTAGAATGCTGGCTTGCAGGAGCAGAAGCAAGGTCCCCCACCCCCAAGTCAGGGCTGTGAATGGTACGTATAATGGGGAGCACTGTTACAGAATAATCATATTCACTGTGTGCCCAAGGCACGTGGAGAGTGAGGCACTTTGGAAATGGGGCTCGGATGGACTTATTTAATTTAAACAAAGAGCCCTTTGTGTGGACCTCCCTCCCATTCTGCCCAGCCGCTCGCCTGCCTCCCACAGCCCCCGGAGCCGCCTCAGGTAGAAATGCTGCCCGGCTCCCAATGGCCGCACTGTCTGAGACTGTTACACTGGCCTACGTGGTCTGGGAAGTCGTTCCCTTGGAATTAAGTAAGAAAAATGGAGGAGACAAGAGCAGGGCTTGCAGTCGTCCAGACAATTCGGTTTTCTCTTGATGTGACTGAGACCTAAATTGGGAAGTATTTGGCTGATGGTGAGGGCAGATAAACGTTACGGATTTGATGTAATCCCAGACCTCAGGCTTGAAACTGAGCTTGACCCTTCCCGTTGGGCGCTTTTATGCAATACCACTGGACATGTAGTAACAAGAAAGGAAATAGAGGAAGGATATCGGTTCAGCCCTCTGTCAAATGACAGGGAGCATGAGATGTGCACTGAGTTAGGGGTTGAAAGAACAAAAGAAAATTCTATAAAGTTAGAGTTAGTGTGTCCTTTAGGAGACAGATTAGCTGATATGAGGGGGATGATAAGATATCACCTTATAGGATATGGGCATGGCGGTGGGGTGGGCTGGGAACGTCGTCTGGGTTTTTAGGATTCTGATATATAGTTCCATGGCCTGAGATCCATTTTATAATGATTACAAATTGCACCACACTTGTTTTCCTAAGTCTCAGTGTTGGGGAGGGTGGAGCAGCTAGCGTGTGATGCTGTGCCTGCTTAAGATGGGGAAACCGAGACACAGGGCATTTTCATGACTTGCTTAGGGTTGTACAACTGGTGGCTGGATTTGCATAAAGGGCAATGGTTGACATCCAGTGCTCCCATGGTGATGAGATCTTATATTTGTCAAGTGCATTTTCATTTATTCTCCCATCCGCCCAGCCTAACAATCCTGTAGGAGGTGGGATAGGGAAGAAAGCTGAGGATTAGAGAAAGACTGAGAATGGACTGGAACTCCATTCCTTGAATGCTTGTGATGTGTTATGTGCTTTATGCATGCCATCTTATTTTTTTGAGGTAGGTATATTTTATCCCTATTTTAGAGATGGGGAAGCTGAAATAGGGTAAGAAACTTGCCCAAGGCCACCCAACCAGTCAATGGTGGATTGATGAGCTAGACACCGGTGTTTGGCCCGAAAGCCTGGCCGGGCCATTCCGTGACAGCAGATGACTCCCACCACCCACCACCCACCACCCACCATCCACCACCCACCACCCACCTGCAGCCAGTTGGGGCAGAGTTAGCATTAAAACTCCATTGTCCCCACCTCTGGTGTTTGTTTGCTTGTGCAATAGCAGCTTCTTGGTGAGTAGCAAGAGTGTGGAATCAGAGAGGCCTGAGGTGGCATCCAGGATCCCCCACCCTCTGCGGAGGTTCTAGGGTCATTGTTTGGTCTTTCCCATGCTCAGTGGCCACACCTGTAAAATAAAGATGAAAATACCCCCTGGAAGATTTGTCGTGAGGGCTAATGGTTGTGAAAGACTGGACCCAGTGCCAGATGTGTAGTGAGCACTCAGCAAGTCAGAGACAGGAGCAGGGTGGGACAGTGGGCATGCTTCTGTCCCTGTTGGCCTGTCCATGCCCCCTGTCCTGGCCTCTCTCCTCATTTTCTCAAGCAGGAACACATTTTTAAGTCTTCCTGCCCCCTCTCTCCCCATCTTCTTCTCTCATTTCTCCATTCATTCTTTCCTGAGTTCCCACTGTGGGTGAGGAGCTACTTCTGTTTCCAACCACCTCCACCATGGTGAATGCCCAAAGGTGCAGAATGGAGTGGTCAGCTCACCTTCCTCCCCGAGCCCCTTGCTTTTTGGCTTTCCTGACTGCCTCCGCCTGCTTTCTGTCTGGCCCCTCTGCATTCTTCCTCCACCTGATTTGCTGGCTCCTTTTACTCTGCCTGCTTTTGGTTGGTGGTCTCCAAAGTTCCATCGTTGGTGCTTGGCTCATTGTAGACGATTCTCCAGGGCAGTCTTATTTCTGGCCACAGCAGCAGAAACTCCCCCTACGTGTGAGTGACTCTCTCGACTGTATTTCCTGAAGCCTGTTTCTGATTGACTGTTGAATCTCCCACCACACTGGACTCCCCCTCAACTCCACCCTCTTCCCCACTCCAACCTGTGCTCCCTCCTGTGTCCTGACTTCCCCCTTCACTTGGTACCCTGACCGGAAGTCTGGGACTCATTCTTGACTCTCCTCTCTTCATCTTCCTGTCTCTTCACATTCAATCCATGACCAAGTCCTGCCAATTTCTGTCTACTACATATCTTATGCATCTATTCAAAGAAAATATTTATTGGTTATCTACATGCAGCACTGAGCTAGGCTCTCGAGCATGGTTTCCCAAACTCAGAACTATTGACATTTTGGGTTGGATGAATCTTTGTTGTGTGGTGTTGGGAGGGGGAGATGTCCTGTGCATTGTAGGAAGTTTAACAGCATCCCTGGCTTCTACCACCCTTAGATACCAGTAACTCCTCTCGGCTGCAATGTGACCACCAAAAATGTCTACAGACATTGCCAAATGTCTGGCTGAGAACCACTGTTCTACAGAGCAGAGGTTTCCAACATTGTCTGCATGCTAGAATTATTTGAAGAAATTACAAAAAAAAAAAAAATCGACCAACAAATTCTGATTTAATTTATTTTTGAGTGGGATCCAGCAATGGATATTTTGTAAATAAAAGTGTTTTAGACAATTTTAATGTGCAGCCAAGGATGAGAACCCTTTGTGAGTGGGGAAAAAAAATATAAAAGAACAAGACTGACACTAAATGACAAATTTCATATTTAAATTTTAAAATAACAATTAAGATTTTATCATACACACAGTTTTGTGACTATTTCATTTAAAAATTTATTTGAGCATTTTCTTTTGCAGATATTCTACAATAAAAATTTTAGCGTGTTCAATAACTGGTTCTTAGTTTACATATGGAGATGTTGTAAGTCATTTAATTAGTGCCCTATCATATATTTTATAGGGTTCAAACTTTTCTCCATTGAAAACGATGCTACAAAGAATTTTCTCATATGCATAATTTGTAAGTAGCTTTGGTCATTTTCTTAGGATAAAATTCAAAAGATAGAAAAGCTGTGTCAAAGGGTGTGAATATTTGTGTAGTATTTGATCTATGTTATTAAATTGCTCCTCAGAAAGGTTGAATTAATTTACAGCTCTTCCAACAGAATATGTAAAAGCCCATTTCCCTGTGTCCTCACCAGTCTTGGGTATTTTAATTTTTGAAACTAAACAAAATGTGGTACCTTGTTTTAGTTTGCATTTATTTGGTTATTATTGACACTAAACATTTTAAAAACATTTAGGTCATTTGCATTTATCCTATTTTGTATTAATTGTTTATGCCATTTGTTATTTTTAATGATATTTTTATTTTGCTTATAGATTGATGAATTTATTATAAGAATACTAATTATTTATGTTAAATGTTGTAAATATTTTAATCAAGCTATTTGCTTCTACGTTTGTCATTTTTACTTCTAGAAGTATCTTCCATGTACTTAGATCTATTAGTATTCCCTTCCTCCCTTGCCTTATCCTTTTTTCCTTTCCTCTCTTATCCCTCCCTCCCTCTCTCCATCCCTTCCTCCCTTCCTTCCTTCCTTTCTTCCTAATTTTATTCATAGAAAAGTTTTCCATACTCAAGATTAGATCAATATCCACCTACTTTTAAAAAACACATTTTTTGAATGTTTGATTCTTTAATCCATTTGGAATTTCGGCATGTTGTGTGAGGTAAGGACTGAAATCTACCATTTCATTTCAAATGGTTATCCAGTTGTCCAGAACTATCTTTTCCTGTTGAATTGAAATGTCACACCTTTCCTAGACTGCATTTTTTTTTAAAGATTTATTTATTTATTTACTTTATCCATTTTAAACATGGCCTCCACCCCCATTTGCTGTTTTGTGTCCAATAGCTGGGCAATTCTCTGTGTCTGTTTCCTGCCCTCTCTTCTCATCCTTCTCCTCCAATCTTGACCGGGATTCGATCCTGGGGACATCCAATGTGGGAAAATGGCGTTCTGCCACTTGTGCCACCTCAGTTCCTGTTTTTTTGGCGCATCTCATCTTGGCTCTCCCCTGTGTCTCTCTCCTGTTATGTCATTATCTTGCTGCGTGGCTCGGCGGGGCCTGGTGCATGCATGTGCAGGGCCTGGTGGCATGCGCAGCTTCTGTATATTTTTTATTTTACCAGGAGGTCCCGGGGATTGAACCCAGGTCCCTCCATATGGCAGACGGATGCCCAACCATTTGAGCCACATCCGCCCCCTCTAGACTGCATTTTCATCTGGTTGAGTCTGTTTTGGTGTTTTCTGTTCTGTGTTGCATTGTTTCATTTACTAGATTTATAACTTGTTTGGCAGCCCAAGTACAAGCTTCCTCTCATTATTCTTGTTTTCCAATTTTTAAAAAAATTCAGAATAATATTTTTCAGATTCCCAAATTCCCATTGTGATTTTGACTAAAAGTACAAAAATTTGGGGTGAATTACAGCTTTCAAATTTAAACTTTACCTTTCAGACACATGACATAACACTCCTATTCTCAAGTATTCTTTATTGACCTTTTGGAAGCATATAGTTTATTTTAAGGTCCTGTACATTTCTTTTGTTAATCATTTCTTCTTTAATTTTAGTTTAATTTCATCCTTTAAAAAATTACTGATGAAAACAGTTAAGGCTATATATTTGTTCTCTGAGAATAGATTTGAAAGAATTCATAAATTCAAGTATGTAATTTTCTTTTTAGTCTTGAACTGCACAGTCTTGAACTGAAAGTTATTTATGAGTGTATTTTACAACTTTCAAGGAGCTGAAGATTTTTTTGGGGGATTATAACTTTTGTTAATAAGTTTTAGATCTGTTCTATGGTGAATTGAAGATGTGGTTTAAACAATTTCCAATTTTTGAAACTAGCTGCGATTTTCTTTGTTAGAAAGATCTTTCAAACATGCAAATCTTAGTATGTTGCTTTCTTACATAAAATTCTTCAGATAACCCTCATTATTTTCAGCATACAATCTTATTTCCTTAGCTGAGGGTAGAAAAGTCCTGATGAAATCTGGGAAAAGTTTTATTTCCTTTTCCTTCCTAACCTCCCCATCACATGACTGCATCATCTGTCAATCAAATGTTATAAAGCTGTTCCTGTTGAAGGCATTCTGTTTTTTCTAATGAAGAGAAGTGAAAAAGGCCATGATCCTATTCCTGCCTTTTAGAAGCTTAAAGTATGATTGGGGAGAGAGGAAAAATAAATGTGAGAAGAGAAGTCAGCTAATTTGACTTTTGGTATAAGAGAAGTACATTGGTCCCAGAACTGAAACAGCCCTTTCTACCTTGAACACTTAGAACTGATGAGAACAAAGTTTAACAAGCACATAGCCATGGTTAAAACAGGAAAGGGAAATTTTGTCAGTCAGAAATGGAGAGATTTCCGACAAATAATTTAATGCAGAGGAACCTATAGTGGAATTTGGGGGCCTTAGCTGTTAGACCTGAGGGTGGAGCTGGGCTAATCCCATGGGTTCACGGCTGGGATTCTATTACCTGTGACCCTGGAGTTAGATTTGTACAGCCAGGTAATTAGCTGGGGGCTTGAACCACATGGTTATGAGAAGTTAAGGGCTAGAAACATGCTTTCTCCATCAAAGGAGGGGAGTAGCAGAAAAACCCTGTTCATCTATCCAGAGTTATGTCTAAGGGCCCAAGAAGCACCATCCAGCATGACAGGATCTTGGGTTCCATGTTGCAAGCTCAGGGCTGGGGGTGGGGTGGGGTGGGGTGGGGAGGTGTGGTAAACAGATTACCTACCAGGGTAGTGGTGGAGGGCTGAGCTGAGAAGCCTTAATCTGAGTTTCAAGACTACCTTAAGACCTCCCTGAATTTTCAGAATATATATAGGAAGAAACTCCCATAAAAGATAACTTCACAAATAAAATTTACAGTGCCCAAGGAAATCAGGTATCATGAAAAATAAATAACATACTCAGCAAATAGATGAACCAGCACCCAAGGAAAAGGGATAATAGATCAACTTGGAAAAAAAGCTTTAAAATAAATAATTTAAATATTTTCAAAGATAAGGGAGGGCATAAAATGATGGAACAAGAACAGAAGGCAATGAAAAAAGAATAGGTGGTTATGGAAAAAAATTAGAAACTTCAGAAATAAAAAAAAGTTATTGGAATTAAAAATTAATATTTGGGTGTATTAGTTAACACATAATGCCAAAATTTAGTAGCTTAAAACAATAAGCATTTATTGTCTCACAGTTTCTTTGTGTCAGGAATTCAGGAATGGCTTAGTTGGCTGATTTTCATTTGGGATCCCTCAAGAGATTGTATAGTCAAGATGTTGTCCAGCTCTGCAGTCACCTGAAGGCTTGGAGAGGGCTGGATGACCTGCTTCTAAGATGGCTCCCTGACATGGTTGTCTGCAGAAGACCTCAATTCCTCATCATGTTGACTTCTCTGTTGGGTGCTTGATGTGTCCTCATGACGTAACAGCTGGTTTTCCCTAGAGCAAGAAATCTCAGAGAGAGAGAAGAGGAAGCCACAATGGCTTTCATGACAAAGTCTTGGAATTACACAGTGCCATTTTCATCAGATTTTATTCATTAGAAGAGAGTCATAGACTAACCCACACTCAGGAA
>JAQZBX010067508.1:0-15920 GCA_029593785.1 Cabassous unicinctus
CAAAGGAAAAATAAAATTACAGAGTTCCAAAATGTCAGATTTCAAAATGTCATAGAAGTCTTCTAATTGAGCACAATACTCTGAAATAGTCCTTACCACGATGTCCCCATTTTTCAAGGCAGTCTTGAGAGAGAGAGTGAGACGGAGAGAGAGAGAAAGAGAGAAGAGTTAAAGAAATGAGGGTGATGACTTCATCCTGTTACAGAAGTGACATGAATAAGATCCAGCTCTGGTACCTTTGTTTTGGGGCTGAGGTAGAGCGTAGCATCTGGAGTGAATAACATGGATCAGCTGCACGTATGTGAGAACTCGGTGGATGTTGCCACCTTTCCTTGTCACCTTTCCTTATGTCAGCTGCCATTCCTTGCTCTGATGGGAGAATTTCCAAGGATGGGACAGAGCCAGGATCCCTGGCGATTCACGGCTCCACAGTCACGGCCAACCTCTCCTCTCTTCATCTCTACTATATTCCATCTCCTTGGCAGCCCCGCAGAAAATGCAATTCCCCACATATTAACCTTTGTCACCCACCTAATTCAGGAGACTGGAATATTTGGAAGTAAATCAACATTTCAGGTGGGGTTATGGCTGCCTGGTGAGTAACTGCCTCATCCTTTTCACCTCCCTCCATTTGGCCTTGGGGCATGGCAGGTCTACCATAAGGGGCTCACACTCATGGACTGGGGTTAAAACATCCACCCCTGATGGGATGTTCCAGGCACAGAATGCATGTGAGAACATATGGGATTAAGGACTGGTCAAACAGAATGACAATTTTTATTACTATTACAATAAACAGCCTATTAATTTAGAAAAAATTTTAATATAAAACAGCTGCTTCAGTTAAACCCTCTAGGGTTGAACAAGGAGCTGCAATACCACCATCTCACTAAGCTTTACATTTGTGCTTTCTTTCTGCCCAGGACCCACCAAAATCAGAAGCAAGGGTAGAGTCTCTGGTCAGAATCCTTTGTCTCCATAATCAATGTAAAACCGGTTGATAGCTATCTAATTGGGATTGCAAGTGACTCCTCCCTTTAAGGACAGTAGAAGTATTTATTTCCATGTATTTGGTACTTTATAAATGAAGAGAGGGCCCTCCCTGAATTTTTTTCTTCACCAAATCCTCCATATACCTCTATGTGATGAACAAATTTCCAGCTTGGTATCCAGGAAGACTGTTCTAGATTCATCTGTATTTTGCCCCTGTTTCACATTTCATCAACCTGAAGAGGGAAAACTTTGAAAAAAATTGCCCTAGTTCCTTGCATTTTAAAATATTTTTATAGGTCACAAAATGCTATTAAATCTCTCATAATACTGGATCTAAATGATATGCCTTAAGTTCTGTAAGAAAATCTTGCTTTTATTAATGGAAAAAAAACTATGTTTTGAAGTGTTAAATGACTCCTCCAAGTCCAAGGTCCAACTCTGGTTTCTCCAGTTAGGTAGGTTTGCAAGATGCTCATTCTCAGCATCTATTGGTGTTTTAAGTTTTACTCACTCTGTACCCAGGAATTTTTTAAAACAGGCATTAAAAATTGGAAAAGGGCTTTCCATGGTATCATCAGTCAAGTCATATATGGATGTGGTGGGTTTCCTGCATTTTCTATCTTTGCCTCTGCACAGGCCTGTGTTGGTCTGGACAGGAGTTGATGGGGTGCTGTGTTTAGACCTTAAGCCTTAAGCCATATTCCTTTTGAAAACAAAGAATCCTGTTGGCTGTGTTACTACCTGAGCAACAGCCAGCCAAGTGGGAATTTGGTCAGGTCAGAATTATTAAGTGATCTGCTTTTATTCTTGGCCTCATCTGGATGCATTTTCCTGCCTCCTTTGATGAGCAGGTCAATGAATAGAAGCCACTTATTTGCTGCCACCCCTGTCTGGGGATTTATACATCCCTCTGCTCATAGCAGTACAGGTAGGTCCAGCTCTCTCTGTTCCTTATTTGGGCTGGGACAATGCAGCAGCCACCTCTCTGTCTGCCATAATATCAGTTTGGGATCCATTCTTCTGGGCTTTCTAGATCAAGACTCTTACACCTGTTCAGATCCCCCAAAAGTGAAGCAAATATCAGCTGTTTTGACACCTGTCTTCTCTTGCACAAGGAAATTGCAAATAAAAATTTACCTTCCTAAAAATACAATTTTCTGCAATCATTCCGTGATCAGATTCTTTGATAAATCTAATGTGTGGGACTCAGTCTGTTCATCTATAAAATGAGTTTAATAAGGCTTGCCTTCTTTATCCCTCAGTGTTTTGCTATGCCTTGTTTTGCTATGCCTAAATTATGGCTGGGCATGCAGAATAAGTATCCTTTATGGATCTTTCCTCATAATGTACTCCTACACAAACATAGGCATATATATTATCATGTACCTGCATGCATACCTTTAAAATGTTCACATTGCCACCAGCATCTTGATCAACAAGAATTTATTGAATCAGAATTAAAAGCAAGGTGTAGGTGCTGGATAAATGAAAAGACGTAGGACAGTCCTCCTGCCCTCAAGATGCTTAAAGTGCAGTGGTTGAGAGCATGGACTCTGGAGCCAGACTTCCCGCGTATGAGGACTGGTTCTGCCAGTTACTGGCAGGGTGGCTCTGGACGCCTATGTGCCTCAGTAACCACATCTGGAGAATGGCGAGCACAATCATCACTAAATCATAGGGTTAAATGAGTTTACATCAACACTTTGAAGAGTATCTAGTACATGGCAAACATTATCTAGTTGTTTCTCAAATAAATGTTAAAGAACTTTCTAGTGGAGGAGACATATTTCTTATAATTACAGTACCATGTAGCAATTACCAGGAGAGATGTGTATAAAGTGCTACCAAAATTAAAGGAAGGGTTAACTAAAGGATATAATAATGAAAAGGAGTCTACTGGGTAAGGTCGAAGGGACTTGCAAATCAGAGTGGCATTACATAGCAGGTCATCTTTGGAGATTTGCCCACAATGCAGTGCAACTGTGTAACTGAGAGCTGAGAGAGAGAGTGGAGGGGATGGGACCAGGGAGAAGGGCAGTATCTTCTTTCCATGAGAGGAAGTCAGACTCCATCCTACCCCTTCCATGACAGACTTTTTCTGGAATTTCTGCTTTCAAATGTTAAGTCCAAGGGGAAGTGATTGCTTAATTTTTTTTTTTTGAAAAGAAAATTTGACTGAAGATAATGCTGGCATACCCAAAGGCTGCATGTCTGAAAATATCTACCAGTTCTATTCTTGAATATTGACATATGTCCACATTCTATAGAGTGGTGCTTTTGGAATCTGATTAGAAATAGCGGAGCCCAAAATGTGATCCAAGATTTAGCAATTCCCAGGGGCTAAGAGTCCTCAATACCTGTGCAAAGTGGCCCCATAGGACTCAGCCCTCACATCCCTACCTCTGGCTGAGCATTTACGAGCTGGAAGTTGAAACATTGACAGGTTCAGCAGCTCCCTTTCAAAGAGTGCCCATCTCAAAGAAAGGCGTGACTTCTGCACTTCCTTTGAAAAACCTACAGGTAGATTTAGAACAATGAATGGCTCTTGTCTCACATAATTATTCCTTAAACAAGTGCTCTCTTCATTGGAAAAGTGATGACTTTATTTCATTTTATTTTTAGAAAAAAAAATCACTGAGCACTGGATGCCAAGGACAGCTGGAGTGCATGGGACGTGGGACTCTATTTTTTCCTCCCCACTTTGGGAACTGTGATGGTTAGGTTAATGTGTCAACTCGGCCAGGTAATTGTTTCCAGGTGTTTGTTCCAGCAAGCACTGGGCTAATTGTAATACAAGAGCAGTTATGGACTTTGATCACCAGTGAATTTACTTCGTGGATGGCTGATTACATCTGCATCAATCAGGGAGATAACATCATCAATGGTTGACACTTTTGTCCAATCAGTTGAATGCCTTAAAAGGGGAAGTGATTTCAACATTCAGAGAGAATTTCCCAGCTCCTTGTTGGACAGGCAACTTCTCCCAGAAACTCATCAAGGACCTTTCATCAGACTTTCATTGGAGACCCTGGTTTGCAGCCTTCTTGTGGAACCTGGACTTGTGCATCCCCATGGTCATGTGAGAGACTCTTTAAAAATCTCATATTATTGACAGATATCTCCTGTTGATTCTGTTTCCTGAGAGAACCCTGACTAATACAGGAACCAAACAGATGGGTGGCTGCTTGATTATATCAGGGTCCATGTATGGTACAGCCCATCTGTTGACCATGTGACCACATTTATTATGGGAAAAGAGGAGAATTTCCCTTTTATTTTCCATTTTCCCCTTTGTCCCCAGCTTTCTTAAATTGTGTGCCTGGGCTGCTGAAAGCACATCTGCCTACTTCTCTCTGAAATATATAGCCATGGATTCTCTATGGGGAAAGAATTTCCAAACACTTCTTGTAAAATATGCAAAGGGACTTTGCAGCTTTCAGGTAACTCAAGCAGATTGTAGGCTTTTTAAATGAAGCGCAGCAGAGTGTTTTCTTACTAGACTGCCAGATAAGATGAAACAGCGGTCTCAGAAGAGCTTGACATTATAACACAGAGAAGGAGCAATGCTCCTGCAACCATTGGGAAAATGTTTGAGATGATTCATTCCTCCTAGCAGTAAATACTTCTCTGCTGCCTGATGGGAAACTGATGAAGAAAAGGTAATACTTTATATGCATATTAGCACTTTACAGTTTGTAAAGAGCTCTGCATTTTACACACCGCAAATGTGATTTCATAAACTAACAGCTAAATACCAATGACTGGGGCCTTGTGTCTTCATAAGGCTGCCAAACTTTTCTACATAGGCTTGACAGTTCGTGGCTGATGAGATAGAAAATTGCGGTAGGGGAAAGTCCAAGTGCAGTCTGCCACCTTTCCCTGTGACCCACAAATAAACCCTGTACTCGGGACAAGGTGTGGCAGCCTGGACTAGAGGTTTCAACCTGGCACCTAGGATGGATGATGGATGTAGGCTGATTTCCTTCTTGGGAGGGAAGTGAGGTGAATCATGTTCCCCAGTAGACAGTTGCTTGCTGTCACATTCCTTCCACTTTTGCCGTATGCACATAGAAACCTTCACTGGAGACAGCTTGGCTAAAGTAAAGGGCATCTGGCCCCCCTCTGCTGGTGTATCTGTTCCTGTCAGGGAGGGAGTAAAGTCCTTCTACTACATCACAAGAAGGGTTGTGCATAGACCATCTCCCCATGTTGGCTGCTGAGCAAGACCCACTGTCCATTGCAGACCAACACCTACCAGTGAAGCTGACCATGCTTGGTCCCTTCTTTATGTTAGTAAATGTTGTTTCTTCCAGTGCTTGTATAAGTCATACTTTTGTTGATGACTCTGACTTCTGCAAACCAGGGAGTGAATTGGGATGCTAGGACTTAAGTTCCTGGTGGCAGGCATATGGCATCTTTATGCTCTTGTTACCATCCTTGAGGCGAGACTCCTCCCCTTGTAGTAATTTGCATCTCACTTTTACTTCCACAAAAATTGACTCCTACAGTAAAAGAATCTGAGAATGTGTAAGTGACAAGAAGTATGACAAAGTGAAATGATTGCAAGAGAACTTGGATTCTAGTCCTGTCTGTCCAAGTTACCCTTCAGAGCCACGGTCTACTGATCTGTTCAATGAGATTATATTCTTTCTTGTCTACGTCCCAGGTTTGGTTGGGTCAAAGGAAATTGTATATGAAAAATCATAAAGTTTTATGTACAGTTATTAATATTATTAGTAGAATGGTTTAATGTTGAACATATTCTCAGGTGTATTATGATTTTATATGGAAACTTTCTCAAACAATAAACTTACCACTTTGTGAAAGAGAGATCATTTTATATTGCATCTCCTTTGACATGTCCTTTAGTCCTGAACAAAACCAGTCAGAATTCTGCCTCTGTGGTTCCATATGCTTTACATCGTTCTTTTCCCTCCTTTGATTTTCTCACTTAATCCTCACAGTATCACCATGAAGTAAATAACATCACTTCATTGTCTCTTTGAGGAGTTCATGCTTAGGAGTTTAAGGATTGCCTGAGGCCTCACCTAGTAACAGCGGAACTAGAACTTGAACCCACGTCTTCTGACCTTGAAGCTTGACGCAGTCTCAGGTGGCTCTTTTGGGTGGGGAACCAGCACATTTGTTCAGCCTCCACTGTGGGAGCACTTGCAGCTTGTGGAAATCTTTTCCTATATCTGCTCACATAAGATTTAATCTCTGGTTTCTGAAGAGTTCCAGGGAGAAGGTGACTTGAAGCCAGTTTTGAGTTTTTGTAGAAACTTCTCTAGTATGAGTCAGGTACTCAGGGGTGGGTGCAGACTTGATTTTATAAGTACATCTGTTGTGTTTATTTTTGCTTCTTTGCAGTATTATCAACTTCTGCTCTGTATAGGTGATCCATATTGTGCCTTGGTGAAATGATGCCACATTATGCTTTTACGCCTTTATCATCAAACACGACTCATGAAAAAATCACCAGGCTTGCCTAGGTTCATCTGTTCAATTTATTTTTCCCAAACTTTATTTTGAATAAAACACCTACAGTAAATGTGATTTACATAAATGAATAAAACAAAACTGTTATATAAGCTTTTTTGACATCTTCCAGCCCTGTTCTGTCAGAGTGCCATCATATAAGCTCTTCTGGCAGCATGCTTTCCATAAGATTATGTTATTTCTGAAATCCAAGAGCCGAGGAGATAAAACTATAATATACTTCCAAAAGCTATAATTTTTTTCTCTTCTCTCCCCAAGCTTCCCATATGGAGGAACTCCAATATTTTAAAAGAAATTTTACTTATGAGAATCTTTCAGCACTATTCCAAGCACCTGCAGCTATTCCTATCTCTCTCACACTCTGCATTTGTCTATTTTTCTCACCTCACTCCCTGGTTTTATTTAAAGAATGACAATCCATCTTTCCTCTCCCTCCTCCCCTGCCCCCGCTATTGTATTTTCTTGCTTTCTAACCCCTGGGACCTCGCATGCAAGAGTTTTCATTTTCTGAGCTTGTGCTAGGGGCCAAATTCTGTGCTCTGGATTTGCACACATTATCTCACTTAGTTCACATAGCAAGCAGCTCTGGGAAGCTTTCTTATATCCATTGGGCAGATGAGAAATGGAGGCTAAGAAAGCTGAAGGGTCTGACCAGCTCAAGGGCACATGCTGGACTGTCACGCCACTGAACTTGTGGGATCCTGTGATGACTCAGGCAGCCTGGGAGGAGAAATGGTTCTGTGTGCAATCTCCCTAGGACTGGGTCTGTGTTGGTGCAGCTGGTGGCCCGAGGCAGCAGGAACTCTTGCTAATGGAGCCAGGGGCACTCATGGCTCACCACAAGGCAGACTGGTGCAGTCCTTGCAGCCTGAAGTAGCTCCTAAGACTGTCAAGATCAGTGGGAACTGAGTCCCAGAAAGAGGATCCCATCTAGTGATGGGAAGTGCCGTGATTATGAGATCTTTGGACTCTGCCCAGCAAGCACTTCCTATAATCTAAGACTCAACCTAGGACCAACAGACATCCTCCAACCCCATGAAGAATTGAGCCAATGATTAATTCACTCATATTAATTCATAAGATTTTTTTAAAGCATCACATGAGATCATAAATATTACCATTTGAGATAATGTATGTGAAAGCTTTATGTAAATTATATATTACGATAATATATATTATGATGCTGACCACAAATCTGAGCATTTAAAAAAAAAAAAAATAAGCCAAACATAGTCTTTCTCTCATAAACAAATGTCAAAATCTTTGGACACCTTTGGATCTTTTTCCCGTGTTTGTTACAAGATCTTCCTGAAAACAAAAGATGGACTTGATAGACTTGCACTACTTTTAATAACTCCTCTACTGGACTTCTCAAACAGGTCACAAATACTTTTATAAATCTCAGGCACAATATTCATATACTAACTCTTTTGCCCTGTGATTTTCATGTGGATTACTCATCAAGGGATGCACTCTCACTCTAGTAACTCCAGAGGCTACAAATCCCTGGAAAGTTGAGAGTGACAATTACCCATATCCTAGTTTACCTAGTACCAGTTTGAAAACCAGTGAATGTTTCTGAAAATCTCTTTCGCAGCCCAACATTGGGCAGCTGTAGTAATGTGTACTTGAGTAGATCAGAGCTTGGGAGCCTGGTTGGTCCTTTCCATGCCATAACATGATGTAAAATTAGCCTAGCCAAAAGGCAGTCATGAGTACACGATTTCCAATCTGTAGCATATTTGTAAAATGGAAAACATATAGAGTAATTGTAGAGTCAGTTGCTGCCAAGCTTATACCATGAGCATTACCATTTTAATTCTTATTTCATTTGTTCATAATTCATTCTTGGCATCAGTGTTTAGGGATGTATTTTTAATAATAGGAACTGAGCTTCTACATTGTTTTGGTTCTCTTTCTCCTCTTTTGCCACATTTCTATTGTAGGGAAATGAATATGCTTTCTTTCCATTGTTTGAGGCCTATTGTTTGAAAGTCATTTTGAGTGGGACTGGCTGGAGTGAGATATGCCTGGGTCAATGTCATTGAGTTTGGAATTGAGATAGAAACCTGTACTTGGTCCTGCTAAGCCCAGTGGAAATGGGTTTGATTTCCCAATCTGCCTAACAACGTGGCTGAGAACTTCTCGCTAGCATAGATACTGACACATATGGGGAAAAGATCAATATAAAGTTACTTCTTTTTAAAGTGATATTTCTTTGTCATAATAATTGCTGTCCTAAAGAAGATGATTTTTTTCTCCCATGCAATTGTTTTTTGGCAATTAACAATGCAACATGCCACCAAATGATTCTTCACTGCCTGGATAGTGAGGACTTTAAGGCATTGGAATTATTGAAACCATTAGGAAATTTTTACTTGATTTAAGAGTGAGGATTGTTGATGATGAAATATATGGCTTTGGAGACAGTGACTAAGAAAAGGCAGGGTTGTGGCAATAACAACAATGACTCCTGTGTGCAGTATCATTTTCACATATTCTAGGTCCTAGAACATAGATCTCATGTAACACTTGGATGAGGGAATGGTTTTCTCCTCAAGTTCAGAGAGGTCTGGTGAATTTCTCAGGTTGATGCTTTTAGCAACCTCTGATATTCTCACTCCCAGATCACTGCTTTTCTCTTTCCTTCTCTTTCACAATCCTTTTCTGGATTTGCATCCATTTTGCTTCAGATTTGGTGTCAGGCTCATGAAAAGTAATTATTGAACTGATCCATTACTAAATAATCTCCCACAGGAGACTGTAGATGCTTGTAGAGGCATTCTACGGCTACTGAGAGTAAAATTTAGTCAGGCAGAGGCAATCATTAGTTAGGCTTTCTCTTAAATTCTGTCCCTGACAGCAAGGAGTGAACCACTGAGCAGGCACTTCAGTCCCTCTGCAGTCTGAGTTTTCCCAGATCTTGGAACAAGAAAGACTTCTACCCTAAAAAAAAATGTCATCAAGGGAATACCTGAACTTTCAAATGATAACTTCAAACCTATTGGCTGATAGCTGGAATGTGGTAGAATAGCCCTGTGAGGCTTGCAAATGTTATTTAACCTCTTGTTGCAGCTGGGCAGCTTGATGTAATTATGAATTCCAAAAATATAATTGGATCATGCTTGTAAACTTATCTGTTAATCTGGGCATGATTAAGTTATGATTAGGGCGTTGACTGGGCCACATCAGTAGGGCGTTAAGCCCCACCCCTTGGTGGGTGGGGAATCAAATATAAAAGGCATGACAAGAACAGAGTTGAAGCAGTTTTTTGAGAAGCATTTTTGATGTTGGAAAGAAGGCCCCAGGAGAAGAGAAGCAAGCAGTTCTCCTGATAGTCTACAGCTGACCTTGTGGAGGAAACAGGAGCTAAGCCCGGAGAGAAATGCAGCCCTGGGAAGAGAGGAACCCAAGAAGCCTGAACCCTGGCAAACGCCGGCATCTTTCTTGCTCTAACATGTGGCAATGGACTGTGGTGAGAGAAGAATTAACACTTTATGGCCTGGTATCTGTGGACTTCTACCCCAAATAAATACCCTTTATAAAGACCAACCCATTTTTGGTATTTCACATTAGCACCCCTTTGGCTGACTAATTCACCTCTCCAAGCATATTTGTTTTTCTAAAAAAATTAGTATGGTGGTGCTTAATCTATTATAATTATTATTTTTTAGGAGGTACAGGGATTGAACCCAGGACTTCATACATGGGAAGCAGGTGCTCAACCACTTGAGCTACATCCGCTCCTTGTTAAGTTCATTTGAGAATTATATATGTTAAGACACTCGTAAATGACAGCACCGTCACCAGCACAGTGAACAGCTGTCTAGTACTCTGAGGTTATGTTATCTTCATCAACTGACCCATCCTGCTCCTTGGTTGGTATTGCCCCTCAAGTCAATGCTGCCAATACTACTCAGGCAAGAAGCACAGACCCTGGGAATCATCCTCATTTCCATGCCTAAATATACCTCATGCTTAAATTCTATGGCTCCTATTTCAGATATACATCAACCTTATTATCAATTTCATTGTTGCATTTTAGGGCCGCAATCATCTCATGGCCACACAATTGCAGCTGCCATCAGTTTCTTCCTACTCTGGTCCATTCTTCATATAACATGTTGAGTTACTCTTTGGGTCTCAGTTTCTTCAGAATGAGTTTCACCGTCCTGAGCACAATATACATTCATGGCTTCACTCGCAACCTCTCCCTGTCTCTCCAAACTCTTGGTCCTCTACCATGTTCACACAAGAGCCATGACAAATGTCTATGTCTGAATGAGCTTTCTTTTCTTCTTTTCCTGATTAATATCTACTAATCCTTCAAGATTTTGTTGAAAAGTCACCTCCTTCTTACCTGCCATGTTTGCTAGAGTTATTGACTTCTCCCTATTATGTTACCTAGTAACACTTTTATTTTAAATATCTGTAGTTTTCTTCTACCACCAGACTGTCAAATCTATAATGGAGAGACTCTAATTAATTCACTTAATGAACAAGTTAAAGAATAGACAGTTGAATATAAGTAGGTTGAGCTTTTCTCCCCAAAAACCTTTTCCATGTTTTTTTTTTTTTTGGATCTTGTAATGATCCTTTGGAAATTGTTAAAAGACAAGATTTTCCATCTTATATTTTTCTTGAATTTAATGGATGCTCTGATTGCTGTTACCATTTCTTTTCTAATAGTTTTATAATCATGTAATACAATTAAGGTAGTGGTCAATTAGTATAACAAGCAATTAAGTATTACTTAAGAATTACTGCGACTACTGTCCCTGCCCCTTCTACCACATTGTTTCCACGACTGGTATTGCCAGCTACAATTTTTATCACATTTTTTTTGAGACAGTAAACAAGATACTAGTCACATCTCCCATAGTAAGCTCATGGGGTAGAGGTTATGATTACCATTTTAAAACTGAGAAAGGTGAAGATCAGAAGATTGAAAACAGTTGTGCAGGTCACACAGCGAGCAGGAGGTAAAGGCAAGTCTAGTATGTACTGGCAGTCCCAGTTCCCTTGTTCTATCTACATACTCTCTCCTTCATTTTAAGTGGGCTTTCTGTGAGCTCTTCTTTTGCCTGGATTCAACTTTCTATTTTTCCATGATTAGATTTCAGTCTCTATTCTTTAGATTTCCAACTTTTTATAACCCGTACAATGTGACATTTTAACTTTGTCAATCTGTTTTCTTCGTGATTTTCACTTGTTTTATCAAAATCCTCTGATATTTCTTTCTGGTTGTTTTTTCCTCTTTTCTGTCTACTTTTTCATCCACATTTTCAGGTCTGCATTAGATAAAGAATTATGGAAACTAGATATATAAAGTAGCAGCTTTTCTATTTGTTTAATATAAAATTTGAACTCAACTTATGGAGGTGAATAAGTAATGCTCTTAGATCATTTTATCAAGTAACAGATTTTTTTAAAACTATGAAATATAAAGTTACAAAATACTATTCTTTATAAAATAATCTTAGGCTCATTTTTGGTTTCTTACATAATTGCACTTCATTCATTTCATGAAAGGATGGTGTCCAGTGGAATTTGGAGTTTAACCTTGACAAGAGTGTGAGGCTATCTACAGCCAGCAGCACACCCAGGTGCTGCAAGGAAGGCCTCTCCCTTGACCTGATGGAAAATTTCAAATGGCTGCATCTCAAAGAATAGAGGTGCTTTTATCCCTTAGGAATTTGAACTTCCATTCTATTTTGGGAGATCATGAAATCTTCTCCTGTTCCATTCCTGAGGTGTGTGTAAAATGAGTTCCCTTATCAATTCTGCCTGCCTGGTATAGATAATTCCGAGAGACAGAACAGAAAGTGTCCTTGTGTGATTTCTACCAGGTTGCCTTTGCAAATACAGCACATGATTTCATGCACTTTTTATTTTTTCATTAGAAGTTGCTGAATTTGAATTAGCTACAATCCCCTTTATAACAGACTGCATCAAGATAGTTTAAATTCCCTAGCATCGGTGGAACTGTATATTATGTGTGAGGACAAGAGCTAAGAATATTCTGGGGAATGTTATCAGAAGCTTTAAGTAGGTCCTGAGTTTGAAGATAAGAGTGCATGATGAAAGAAAGTCAGACCCCAGTAGTTTATTTAGCTTTCAATTTTGAGGAACCTGTCATTGCTTGGATCTGTAAAGCTACCTAATATGATTTATCTGATCCATTTCAATGCAAAAGAATGAAATGGTTCTTGTTTAGCAACCAATACAGACACAGCAGTTATAAATTTACAAGGCTGGTGCTACATAAATATCTAGGCTAAGCATTTTTAAATTAGCACTTTAATATTGTTAGTGGTCTATAAATGAGAACCCCTCTAAACATTCAGATGTTCACAAATAGGGCCATTTCCTATGGACCAATAATACTTAGAAGACTAGAGCTCTCTTGCTAAGGAGGATTGACTTTGTAGCAGGATTTTAACAGATTTGGAAATATGACACAGAGACTCTTAGTTTTGGAGCACAAAGTTTGGGATCCTAATGGGTGTTCTCATAGGGACTCAAGTCTGCCCATGTGCCACTGCTATCCTCTTCTACTGTCATTTCTTCCCATGCCTCTCTGACCCCTTCTATGAGCTTCTTGAGGGCAGGTAGATGACACTTTGGAGAGCAGAACCCAGAACTGTTTGGTTGATGGAGCCTTACTGGCATCTTAGTTCTGCACCTCCCAGTGTAAACTAGACCCAGATATAAAGGAGGGTTGGGAGAGGAAGAGTGCTTTTACACTTTCCTACTATTAGGGTCTCTCTTTCTTTCCTCCATAAGATCTAGCCACTTTGTTGCTATATGTCACTGTAATACCTCTCATCTTTGCATTTTAAACAATTTTCATTGTTGTTTTTTTCTATTGAATCAGGAATCATGTTTAAATAGTGCAGCACACTCATCTCTTCCCCTCCCCCCTCCTATTAATATTTACATCAAGCACTTATTGAAACCTAATAACAGGCAGGGTGGTGGACATTGTGATGTGCTGCCCAGATTCCCTTTCAATGAAGGACTTAGTGTCACAGGTCCTGAGGGTACTATCTGATGACAGTTGTCCCGCCCAGAATCACTCCCTTTCCCCAAATGGTGGCAGCATAAAAGCCTGGTTATCTCTGCCCAATCCAGGACAACTCCCCAGGGCCATTCCAGCTCCAGAGTTCCCCTGGAGCCGAAAGCTGTTGTGGGGTCTGCATAGTAGCTGATTTCTTCTGCCCAATCCTGCTTTCCCCTGTACACCCTTCACAGGTGTTGATTCCAAGGTGCTCATAAACAGCCCTAAGCAATGGCCTGCACCCAAACTCCATATCAGAGTCTGCTTTCTGGGGAACTCAATCTGCAACACAGAGCAGATCCTTGCTCCTCAGAGTTTCTAGGTCTATGTGGTAAATGGGCATGTACACAAACAAGGACAGTGTGATACATACATAAAAAGAGGTTCAGATAAAAGGAGTAGACGAATCATAATTTTCAATGAACCTGTAAGTTTATTTCGTAGAGACTTAAATCTTCAGATTGTTCATCTGCCTGTTTTGAGCCCTAAATCACAGCTGAGTAGCAACCAACTGATACTCTCCAGGTCTTTGGGCTTGCCCTGGACAACCAACAAAATGATGATCATGGAAAAGTCCCATCCCAAAAAACAAAGGAATACCTATAACTGCAAGCAAAATAATTCCTTCCATCTGTCCCATCATATGTATGTCCCTTTTCAGCCTAAAGCAGTGAAAGTAGACATCATCCCAAATCCCTCCAGACTGAGGAATGAACAATCATAAGGGGGGATTGTAACCATGGACCAAAGTAGATTGTTAACATAGTTATTATTTTGTGTTAATGGAAGAAAATGCAACATTGATATAAAGAGAGTGGTTGCCAGGGGTTCACTTCAGAAGGGAAGGGGAGGGATGAATGGGTGGAACACAGGGCATATTTGGGGCAGTGAGATTCTTCTGTATGACACTGCAATGATGGACACATGACATTATGCATTTGTCAAGACATATGCAACTGTGCAGCATAAAGTGTAAACCATGATGCAAAATATTGGCTTTGATTAGTAGCAATGCTTCAATATTCATTCTTCTACTGTAACAAATGTACCACACTAATCTGTCAATAATAGGGGAAACTATGAGTGTGGGTGTGAGGGGGTTATATGGGAATTCCCTATACTTTTGGTGTAATTTTTCTGTAACTGTAAATCTAAAACTTCTCTAAAAATAATATTTTAAAAAGATGTTCAGGAAAGTTGTCATATAAGCCAAAAGAGTAGATAGGGAGTGGGTTGGGAGTTCAGGAGGTGCTTCAGAGAGGAGGTGATTGAGATGTGTCTTGAAGAATGAGGAAAATGCCTAATAGACTTACTTCCCTTGACCCTTCTCCAAGTTAGGTGCACCCCAGGACCCACTGGCAATTCACCCTTTGAAATTCTATTTGGGAAGCCACCCCCAATTATCCGGGTGTTCAGAGTAAATCTCAAACATCTGGGGGAGGCTAACCAAGATTCCATTCTCCAGCAGCTAGGGAAAACTCTAGCCGAAATACATAAAACTGTCTTGTCCCAGAATCTCATCCCCCTGGGACACCCGGTGCACCCCCACCGGCCAGGGGACCTAGTCTGGGTCAAAGACTAGAAAAAAGAACCCCTCTGGCCTTCCTGGACAGGTCCACATACTGTAATCCTTGTAACTCCTTGCATCGCCCCTTGGATCCATCATTCCAGGGTCAAGAAGGCACATCTTGATAAAGAGCAGAACAGGTGGACAACCCAAACCATACCCGGCCAACCCATGAGAGTGCAAGTCACCCAGGATCCTTGAGCACCAACCTCGTTGAACGCTGGCTGAATGGACCCCTGCTCCTGGTGGATCCTGTGCTTATATGGCCTGATCGCCTTGGTATTTGGAGTTGTACTCGCTTCTGTGGCCCCTGCAGACTGGACTGTTGTGAGTAGAGCCCTAATTGCAATTGCTTACTGGTGTATACTAGGATGTTTCTGTGCCTTAACTTGCTTGTCCTTTACTTCCTCGCCCCCTTCCTAAGAGCTGATACCCATCCCCAAAATCTATGACAGCTGCAAGTTAGTCAAAGTTTTAAGAAAATAAACTCCCCTCAGTCCCTAGTTTCTCACTCCCTTCCATCTTCCCCTTTTCTCCTTGGAATCCATGTCAGGAAGATAAGCACCCCAGGCTGCCCCTTTGAATTGAAATTTACAGCTCTATACAGACAATGACTGTTTTCCCTCCCTAATGGCCTTCTGCTTTTAGAAAGATAAACTAACCTAGCTTCTTTGCTTTTGTAACCCCGCCTGGCCTGCCTGCTTGCTCAGGAATTTGCCTGCTTAGTGTACCTATATAAACTTATGAAAATCGGAAAAGGGTGCTCAGATTTTTTGGAGATTTAACTCTCCTCTGGGCCCA
>JAQZBX010067509.1:0-15913 GCA_029593785.1 Cabassous unicinctus
GTCCAGAGTTGGTCCCAGATATTATGAAATCAGAATATGTGGCTTCAGATCTCTCCCATTTCCTACATTGTTTCCTTCCTTATATATTGAAAAATGCCACCATACATGGGTATTTTAGTAAGGGCTTCACTTTTACAGGTGGAAGTTATTCCTCACATATGTGTATGTGAAATGGTTAAAGATGCTTCACACAGCTCCAGATCTCTGGGATAATGATAAACATACTGTAGATTCATATAGCACATAGATATTAACTCCATATATCTCATGTTTGTGTATATATATATACAAAAATATATAAATTCAACAGTAGCTTCTCCAGAAACCCTAGGACAAAATGAATATGAGTTAATATTTGTTGAATGTCTGAAGGAGTCAATTTCTTATTTTGGTTCATCACTTGATAATAGAGTCAAATTACTCACACATTTTGGACACATATTTAACTTCTTATTGTACTTCATCCCCCAATTATACTCAGCCACATAGAACCTTGGTGATGACTTTGATAGAGTTCTTTCCTTCATTCCCATCTCCCTCTAATCCAGACTTTTACCTGAACTCTTGTAAAACTACCACCTTATTTCCCTGGTTTCTGTTCTCACTCCTTCATTTCACAAAAACATGGTCTTGACAGAGAACTGCACCTGCTCTGAATATAAAAGTTTCAGACAACTTCTATTCTAGTTCTAGCACAGATGAATGTCTATCAAAAATTCACACATTTGTCCAAATGTTTGCTTGCAGTGCATCCTCCACTCCCTCCCTCAATGTCTACTATGTTGCTATCTGTCAATACAGTAATTCACAGTCTAATTCAATTGTCATGTCCATCCTTCCATCAGGTGGAATTTGCTGTTAAGTCATCTGTAATCTTATAACATTATGCTTGCACTTGTACTGTGGCACATATTTGTCTTTCAGTAAAACAGAAAGTTGTATAGTCCTCCTTAATGAAGCCTTAAATTTATTCAGAGTAAAATGAAAGTTTTATAGATCTTTGAAATTTTCACTGGGCTTATAAATTTTCAAAAAGAAAGTGCTCATTGTTTAATGAAGATATTGTTTAATGAAGATATTGACCATATAACCAGGTTAAAATCTACTTTAAAATTTTAACTTTTTAAAGAGAGCAAACATCGGTCAATAACAGACAATATGAATAAGAAACTGTAAGCAGGGACTTAGTTCTAGAAAATCAAGCAAAATTTAATGTAAGTGTTCTATCTGTGCACTCCCATTCTCCCTTGCTTTTTAAAATCACCTTTGAATCAATAGCTTGATCACTACCTCTATCTGGGTCCAAAGAAGCATACAGAGCTTCTCTGGTTCATGAAATCATGAGCTCCCAGTGAGAAAGACACTCAAAAATTCAGCATTCTCCTTAACACTGGTTCTCTATCTCTCCTGAATGACTATCATTTGCATTTTATTGAATCTGAAGACCTCAATATGTTATTTCTTTGCATGATATAAGAAACATACAATCCATATTAAAAGAAAACTTGCAAGTTGAAACTCAACTCCATTTATGACAAAGAGAGATTATCAGAATTCTGCATTGGCTGATTTGCATTTTCACACTGATTACTGCTGCAGTCATATATAGAATTTGTAATTTACTTATTTTACATTATAAAGCCCACTTTTAATTAAACTTAATCCCATGCATATTTTCAGGTTTCTGTTTGCATTTAATAGTTATAAGCTTTAGCTCCGTAACTACCAAGATGCAGAATAATTTGAAATAAATTATGAAGGTAAAATCTCATCTGATATAAATTACCAAGAGAATTTATAGTGAGAAACAGAAAAAATGTTTATCATGTGCATGATTTTTTAGGGGAAAAAAGCAAATCTATCAACAGTATCATAGTTGTGCATTGATATATTTTATATAATCAACTAATTTGGCAAAATCTGGTCTTGTCTAGTGAATTATTTCTCCTCCTACTTCTTTTCTTTATAAACTTCCCTTAGTTTTCTTCTCCTTCTTTGAAATGTCCTCCATCTCTTCCCTTTACCCCTTCTTTCTTAATTTCTCCCGCCATCTTATCTTATTTGAATAAAGAGTGAATTTATAAAGGAAATCAATTATCAAGAATTGAAACAATTTTGAAAGTAAAAAGATGCCTCATGTGTACCTTATTCTAAATTATTGTAGTACTTAACTTCATGGAACCAAAGGACAAATTAAAAGATTATTGATTACATTAGCAATAGCAAATTCAATGGAAGAATAGTATGAAACCTAGTGTATGGTAGACCAAGGACTAGAATTTTGATTTGGGAATTAATGATGTTGAGAATGATAAAAAATTTACAATAATATGCTGGGCAAGAGAAGAGTGGCAAGATGGCAGCAGAGTAAGGAGATCCAAGAGTCAGCTCATCCTACAGAACAGTTAGTAATCACCCAAATCTATTTAAAACACCTTTTGAGGCAGCCCAGGAGACCAGAAGGGCATTCCACAACATCCTTGAAAAAATGGAAGGAGGAGACTGCCCATCTGCAGTGAGGATTCTTAAATAGACCACTACACAGCATGGAGGCCAGTGCCAACCCACCAATGGCAGTGCAAACTGCCTCAGGAACTATTCTGTGGCTGGAGTTGGAAGCTTCATTTCCCCAAAATGGAGGAGGAGGAGATGGTCAGACATTGGCTTCAGTTACTGATTAGTAAATTCAGCTGGCTAAAGTATAATTCTAAGAGTTGCTGAAGTTTGAACATGTCTAAGTGGGAAAGAGGCCAGTAACCATCATTTTAACTGTATTTCCATCATGAGGGAAAGCATAGCTCATTGAAAGTCACAGGGAAGGTAGGGACTGGCTTATTTCCACCCAGATTGGTTTGCAGATCTAGCCTAGGCTCCAGGCTCACCTGAAGCAGGGAGGAATCTGCAGAGTCCTGCACCAGCCTCTTCAGGCAAACTCAGGTGCTTTCAGCTGACACAGAATGAATAGTAGGACACCTGGGGCTCCATCTTTGCAAGCCAATAGAATAAGAGGGTAGCTGTGTTTCCTCAGCCTCTCTGGGCAATGGCAGACATATTTGGCTGGCACAGATTGGACTGTTTGGTGCCTGTGGTTCCACCTCAACCCCCAACATGAAGGAAAGGAGCTGTGCTTCCTCAGCCTCTCTGGACAACTGCAGGTGCTTTTGGCTTACACAGATTAAATTGTTGGGTACTCTGGAGGGCCAGTCCCACCCCTGACAGGAGAGGAGGGGGATCTGTGCTACATCAGTTTAACAGGGTAATTGATAAATTTTGACCCACATGGCTAGCTTTGACCCACCCATGCAGCTCCATCACAGTCCCAGGCAGGGGCAAAGGTTTGTGAAGTTTCATCAGTTTATCCAGGCAACTACAGACAGTCGTGGCCTGCACAGCCTGGATTACTACACACAGCTGCAACTCTGTACCTACCCCTGGCAGAGGGTGAAGGTGAGAGAAGCTTCATCAGTTACTGGGGCAATGTAGATAGTATTAACCTTGAGACCTTAAAGCACCAACTACATTCTACTACAAACCAGCAAGGGAGAAAGTAAGCCCTAAGCATTTGTATTCAGAAAACTAGAATGCATTGCTAAAAGAAAATTTAAAAAACCTAAATAAATGGAAGAACATAAATTGGAAGACTAAATATCATAAAGGTGTCAGTTCTAACAAAATTGATATACAGGTTCAATGAAATCCCAGTAAAATTTCCATGGGCATTTTTTTAATGAAATGGAAAACACCACTATCAAATATATTTGGAAGGGTAAGGGGCCCTAAATAGCCAGAAACATCTTAAAAAAGAAGAGCAAAGTTGGATGACTCTCATTTCTGGACTTTAAATCACATTACCTTGCTGATAGTGGTAAAAACAGAATGGTAAAGGTATTAAGATTCCATAACATCCTTTTTATTACCTTTAATGCAACATTCCTTTCAGAATAGTGATATGCAAGCATTTCTTCTTTTAAAACCAAGAAAACAGATAATATTAGAGGATTGTGGAAATATGGCATCAGATTAGACAGATAAGGATCAGCTCTCTCACAAAAACAATGGAGAAAGAGCCAAAAGCTGCCCAAGGGGTCTGCTTTGGGGATCAGCAGAACAAGACAGTTTTTCACAACTCCCTGGAAGGTGAGGGATAGAAAGATGAAGAAGCTGAAACAACAAGCTGTGAGTTACTAAACCTCCCGGCCAGCCCTCCCCTATGTCAGATATTCAGTGAGTGTAAAACCCCTGGCACATTGCAGCTGAGAAAATGATAGTCGTGTTCTTCACAGTGAGCTGTTACAAGGAAAAGGGAGAGGCAGTCAGGTGGCTTTTTCTTCAGTGACTTCAGGCAGCAGAGCCCACATTGAGTCCTGGCCCTGGCCAGATGAAAACAAAGGAAAACAAAGAGAGATAAACCTCAAAGAAAAGAAACACCAATGATCTCCATCTTCTTTTGGGTCTGGAAATTAGGTGGGGAGAAACTGCTTTTAGAGCTCTCTTTACCCCAGCCCTGGAAGAAAGTCTGTGCCCTAGTTGTGAGTTCCTGGTAAGATTTTGATAACTTAACCTGGGCAATTTTAAAGATAGGATAAGTTACAGCAAATATCAAAGAAGAGCTGTAAAAAAATAATAATAGTCAAATGAGAGAAATTGGCCATCAGAGTAAATTCACCAACATGTCAGATGCCTAGACATCAGCAAAAATTACAAGCCATATATGGAAACAGGAAGAGATGGCCCAGCCAAAGGAACAAACCAAATATCCTGAAGAGATTCAGGATTTAAGACAATTAATCAATGATAATCACATAACTCTCATAAATCACATCAAAGAATTTAAAGAAAATATGACTAAAGAGATAAAGGACATTAAGAAGACACTGGGTGAGCATAAAGAACAATTTGAGAGTCTGCAAAGAAAATTAACAGACCTTAAAGGAATGAAAGGCATGATGGGTGAGATTAAAAATATATTAGAGGCACATAAGAGCAGATTTGAGTTGCTCAAACACTGAACATTTGAACTAGAAAAGACAGGGGAACAGAAAGAGAAGAGAATGGAAAAAAAAGGAACAGGGTCTCAGGGAATTGAATGAAAATGTGAAATGCAAAAACCTAACATTATCAGTGCCCCAGAAGGATAAGAAAATGGAGAAATGTGGGGGCAAGATGGTATCGGTTTAGGTGGGCACTCACCATCTCTCTCGCAGAGGATGGTTGATTGGGGACAAGTTCCTGTCCAAACGGGCTGTTCTGGGAGCCCACGGAGGGAGAGTCTTAGTGACATCGATCTGGAGGGAGCTGGACAGGGAGGTGGATTGCTTAAGATAAAACCATGAGTTTTTCCTGATCTGCAAATCATGGACATGGACAGCTAAGTCCCACCATCAGGGCAAAGGGCTAGGATGAGCCCTGACTTCTGCCAGCAACCTGGTGAGAAGAATCATTCTCCAAGAGTGGGAGGGTTCTGCTAGAGGTTGGAGAGGGGGTTTCTTTCTGTGGGTTTGGTTGCCTGGACCCCCTTGTAGCTTTGGCAAGCACACCAGTTGACTTGAAGCGGTGCTGGGCTGAGGGGAGTGGTGAATCTGCTGAGGAAGCCTGATTTACTTAGCTGCATTGGGATAAGGAGTCTTGTCTAGGGAGAAAGTGGAGTCAGAAAATTTTATAATTCTGCACTGAAGAGTATCAGAGTTTCAGCTCCCCTGGGGTGTTCAGGCAGTGGGAAGTGTTTGATAAGTTTCCACGAGCCTATTTATGGTGCCCTCGGTGGAGGGAGTTGTCTAGAAGAGGCCTTCTTTTGGGTCCCTTATTTCTCCAAAAAAAAAAAAAAAAAAAAAAAAAAGGCTACCTTAAAAAACTTTTTTTAACTTAGTTCACTCGCTAAAATCTGCCTCAAACTCTACAGAGAAAAGCCTACAGGGTAACTGATTGATGAACACAGGCAGGCTGAGCGGCTCCACAAAGGCCCAAGAAGGAACGCTGTTCTTCCTTAGCTTTCTTTGACTGCTTCCTTGTGTGTTTGTTTGTTTTTCCTTTGTTCCTTTATTTGTTTCTTGCTTTTCTTTCCTCTTTCCTCCCCAACCCATTTTTTTAAAATTAGGTGCTCCTAGCTTGATTCTTCTTTGTTGTGCATCTTCTTCCTTGATTTCCCATTTTCAGTGTATATTGATTTTATCTAACAGCAATTTCACTTTTCCTTTCTTCATCTTTCTATCTTCTGCTTTCTGTTTTGATCCTTACATTCCATCTTTTTTCTGTAGTCCTCAACTTCACGGGTTTTAATTTCTATCTGGTCTATTCAGTTTATTATTATTATTATTATTATTAACTTTTTCCTTTCAGCCCATTCTTTAATCTTTCTCTCTCTCCTCATCAATCTGGCCTTTTAAATCATTCTGTGTATTTTCCTATATATTTTTTCCCATTCCATTGTAGGTACTCTACTTTTTTCCCCTATTACTTTACACTGCCTACATGAGTAAAGTATTCATTTAACGAAGTCTTATATGGCCCCTTTTCTAACTTTTACCAATATTACTATTATCCTTTTTCCTTTATAAACTCTTTTGATTCCTCTGGCCCTAATCTTTTTCCTTCAAGGGAACATAAGAAATGGCAAGGATATAGAACAAGAAGAAGAAAGTGTTAAAGAGAAAAATTAGCACACACACAGAAACACCAGCTAAATAAAACTCTAAACCAGAGAGAGAACTAATCCTCTGAATAAACCAATTTAGATCAAATGATGACAAGAGGACAACAAAAAATTACAAACCATACTGAGAAACAGGAAGACATGGACCAGTCCAACGAACAAACTAAAAACCAGGAAGAGATGTAGAACATTGAACAACTAATCAAAGCTCTCCAAACAAATATAATGGACCAACTAAGTGAAGTAAATGAAGAGATTAAGGATATTAAGAAGACACTGGAAGAACATACTGAAGAAATTGTACACTAACATAAAAAGATAATGGATATGATGGTGATGAGTGGCACAATCCAAGAATCCAAAAAGACACTGGAATCACAAAGAAAAGCAGATTTGAAGAGGCAGAAGAAAGAATTTGTGATGTGGAAGACAGTACATCTAGGTTAAACAGAGAGTAGAACAGATAGATAAAAACATAGAAAAAATTGAGCAGGGACTTAGGGGTTTAACTGACAACACAAAAGGCACAAATATATGCATTATAGGCATCCCAGAAGGAGACGATAAGGGAAAGGGAACAGAAGGAGTTTTGAAGGAAATAATGGCTGAAAACGTGCCAACCACATTGGGGGAGATGGATGTACATGTCCAGGAAACACAGTGCACCCCAAACAGGATAAATCCCAACTGGCCTACTCCAAGACACATAATTATCAAAATGTCTAATGGTCAAGACAATGAGAAAATACTCAAGGCAGCAAGAGAAAAAAAAACCATCACATACAAGGGGAGCACAATAAAATTAAGTGCTGATTTCTCATATAAAACCATGGAGGCAAGAAGACAGTGGTATGACATAGTCAAGCTACTAAAAGAGAAAAAGTTCCAGCCATGAATTCTCTATCCAGCAAAGCTAGCATTCAAAAATGACGGAGAGTTCAAAATAGTCACAGATAAAAGGAAATTAAGAAAGTATGCCAATAAGAAACCTGCACTGCAAGAAATATGAAAGGAAGTTCTACAGGATGAAAGGAAAAACAGGAAAAAGAGAGTTGGAGGAGAGTGTAAGAAAAACTAAAAAAACAAAAAGAGAAATAAAAAAAAAAACATGACATATATAAACCCAAAGAAAACATGGCTGATGTAACAAATTAATTGAGAATGAAAACACTGAATGCTAATTTATTAAACTCACCAGTCAAGAGACATAGATTGGCAGAATGGATAAGTAAATATGATCCATCTATGTGCTGTCTACATGAAACCCGCCTTAGACCAATTGATTCAAGGAGGCTGAAAATGAATGGTTGAAAATCAATTTTACAAGCAAACAATAACCAAATGCAAAACTATTGTAAGAGATAAAAATGGACACTATATATTAGTAAAAGGGGTAATCTTTCAGAAGAAAGAAAAATCATAAGCATTTATGCATCTAATCAGTGCACCTTAAAATACATGAGGCAAACACTGCTAAAACTAAGTGCAGATGTAAATGCCTCTAAAAATATATTGGGGGACTTTAATACACCATTATCACCATTAGACAGAACATCTAGACAGAGAATCACTAAGGAAACAAAGACTCTGAATAATACATTAGAGGAGATGGACCTAATAGACATAAACAGAATGCTACACCCAAATACAGTGGGATATACATTCTTCTCAAGTGCACATGGCTCATACACCAAGATAGACCACATGATAGGTCACAGAACAACTCTCAAAGAAATCAGAAAGATTCAGATTATACAAAATAATTTCTCAGACAACAATGGAATGAAATTGGAAATCACTAAGGGCCAGACAACCAGACTATGCACAAAGATATGGAAGTTAAACAACACACTCATAAACAAACAGTGGGTCAAGAAAGAAATCTCAAAAGAAATCAATAATTACCTTGAAAGGAATGAAAATGACAATAAAACATATCAAAACCTATGGGATGCAGCCCAATCTGTACTGAGAGGGAAATTCAGAGCCATAAATGCTTATATAAAAATGAAGAAAGCTAAAATTGAAGACCAAATTACACACCTGGAGGTACTGGAACAACAACAACAAACTATTCCCAAAGAAGTAGAAAGAAGGAAATAACAAAGATGAGAGCAGAACTGAATGAAATAGAAAATAAGAAAGCACTAGAAAAGATAAAAGAAATAAAAACTTGGTTCCTTGAGAAGATCAATAAAATTGACAAACCCTTAGCCAGACTAACAAAGAAAAAGAGAGAGCAATTGCAAATACACAAAATAAGGAATGAGGAAGGGGATGTCACCAATGACCCCACAGAAATAAAGAGCAACATAAGAGGATGTTTTGAAAATTTATATGCCAACAAGAATGATAATTGAGAGGAAATGGACAAATTCCTAGAAACTCACAAGCAGCCTACATTCACAGAAGAAGAAATTGATGATCTCAGTACTCCAACTACAAGTAAAGCCCAGGACCAGATGGCTTCACAGCTGAATTCTAACAAACATTCCAGAAAGAGCTAACACCAATCCTGCTTAAACTCTTCCAAAAAGTATTTGAAGGAACATTGCCTAACTCATTCTATGATGCCAACATTACCCTAATACCAAATCCAAACAAAGATACCACAAGAAAGAAAAATTACAGACCAATTTATCTAATGACCTAGATGCTAAAATCCTCAATGAAACTCTTGCTAATCACATTTAACAACATATCAAAAGAATTATACACTATGACCAATTGGGTTTCATCCTGGGTATGCAAGTTTGGTTGAACATAAGAAAATCAATCAATGTAATACATCACACAAACAGAATGAAAGAAAAAAATCACATGATCATCTCTATATATGCAGAAAAAGCATTTGATAAAATACAGCACTCTTTCCTGATAAACACACTGCAAAAGATAGGAATAGAAGGAAACTTTGTGAACAGGAAAAAGGGTATATATAAAAACCCCAAAGCTAACATCATCTTCAATGTTGAAATCCTAAAACCCTTCCCTCTGAGATCGGCAACAAGACAAAGATGCCCACTATCACCACTCCTATTTAACATTGTCATATAAGTACTTGCATGAGCACTGAGGCAAGGAAAAGATAAAAAAGGCATCCAAATTGGAAAAGAAGAAGTAAAATTTCATTATTTGCAGACAACATGATCCTATATGTAGAAAGCCATGAAAATCTACAACAAAGCTTCTAGAACTTATAAAGGAGTTCAGTAATGTTGCAGGCTATAAGATCAATGCTCAAAAATCAATATCACTTCTGTACACCAAAAATGAGCAATCTGAGGAGGAAATCAAGAAAAAAAATACCATTTACAACAGTAACTAAAAGAATCAAATACCTAGGAATAAATTTAACTAAAGATGTAAAGGACTTATCTACAGAAAACTACACTACACTTTTAAAGGAAATCAAAGAAGACATAAATAAATGAAAGAATATCCCCTGTTCATGGATAGGAAGACTAAAGATCATCAAGATGTCTTACCTACCCAAACTAATCTACAGATTTAATGCAATCCTATTACAAAACAATACTGTATTTTTTAGGAATTGAAAAAATTAACTACAAAATTTATTTGGAAGGGTAAGAGGCCCTGAATCGCCAAAGATATATAGAAAAAGAAAAATGAGTTGGAGGTATCACATTACCTGACTTTAACACGTACTACAAAGCTACAGTGCTCAAAAACTGCATGGTATTGGCACAAGGATAGACATACTGATAAATGTAATGGAATTGACAGTTCTGATATAAACACTCACATATACAGTCATTTGATATTTGACAAGATGACCAAGCCCACTAAGTTGGGAGTGAATGGCCTCTTCAACAATTGGTGCTTGGAGAACTGGATATCCATATCCAAAAGAATGAAAGAAGATCACCATCTCACAACTTATACAAAAATCAACTCAAGATGGGTCAAAGGTCTAAACATAAGAGCCAAGACCATAAAGACCTTGGAAGATAATGTAAGGAAGCATCTACAGGACCTTGTAATAGGAAATGGTTTCTTGAACTTCAAAACCAAAGCACGAGCAGCAAAAGAAAAAATAGATAAATAGGATCTCCTCAAAATTAAAAATGTTTGTACTTCAAAGGACATTATCATGAAAATAAAAAGGCAGCCTACCCATTGGCAAAATATTTGGCAAACTTATATCTGATAGGAGCCTAATACCCTGCACACACAAACAAATCCTATACCTCGAAAATAAAAAGACAAACAACCCATTTATAAAATGGGCAAGTAATCTGAAAAGACACTTCTCCAAGGGAGAAATACAAATGGCTAAAAAACACATGAAAATATGCTCAACCTTGCTAGCTATTACAGAAATGCAAATCAAACTACAATGAGATACCATTTTACAACCATTAGAATGATGACTATTAAAAAAAGAGCAGATATAAGTGTTGGAGAGGATGTGGAGGAATGGGAACCCTCATCCACTGCTTGTGGGATTGTGGAATGGTCCAGCCACTGTGGAGGACAGCTTGGTGGTTCCTCACAAAACTAACTATAGATCTTCCATATGATCCAGCGATTCCACTGCTGGGTATATACTCAGAAGAATTGAAAACAAAGACGCAAACAGATATATGCAAACCAACGTTCATAATGGCATTGTTCACTATTGCCAAAAGATGGAACCAACCCAGGTGTTCATCAACAGATGAATGGATAAACAAAATGTGGTGCATACACACAATGGAATATTACTCAGTTGTAAGAAAGAATAAAGTGCTAACACATGGGATAACATGGATGAATCTTGAAGACCTATAGTTGAGTGAAGCAAGCCAGGCATTGAAGGATGAACAGTACATGACCTCACTGATATGAATTAAGGAAATTGAGCAGTCCCAAGAACTATTGTCTGAAAAATAGGTTTTAGAAAGAGAAAGAGAAGAGAAAGTTGTGAGCCATCTCCCATATGGACGTAATCTATCGTAAAGTGATAGAGTGAAGGTGAGTATTGAAGGGATAGGAGAGGTAGGTAGTGATATTATTGGGTTTGTTGGTGCAGAGTTGTCAGGTGGGTAGATTGGGAATGGTGGGTTAGAATACCCAGGATATTGGGGGGAGAGATGAGAGAGGGATAGTTGAATGTTTGGGAATTTGGGGTATGAGGCTGAAATACAGAGGTGGCAATGCTCTTATGGCAATATGACAAGGAAGTGTCACTGGTTTAGGGTGTTGGTTTTGGGGGGGCATTTAGGACAGGGCACATCTGAAGCAGGCTTCTAGGGATTGTGTGAGTGTTCATCCTGTAATAATGTATTGTATCAGTGGGTGGAGACCCACACAATGAGCGGGAAGGAGATGGACTCCCATCTTTGGGAGGACAGATTCACTCAAAAATAGACAGTTGGGTGTCTCTTATGAGCAAGGGTAGTTCCTAATAGGGGAGGACAAACTGGTGTATCAAGACCTCTTGTTGCATGTAACTATGAATCTTGTCATCCAATGAGTCAAGCCAGGGTGTCGTCATGGGCCCCGGGGGATGGAGAGAGAGGAACAGAATACATCGAAAAGGGGGTAGGTAGTGGGCAATGGAGATGTTTTTCATTACCTTACAATGATGGACATAGGGCATGGTGAATATGAAAATTTATAAAAGTGTACAGTTTAAAATGTAAACAATACTATAAACCATTGACAATGTTTAGTAGCTATGTTTTACTAGCTGTATAACAGTTATAACAATGCTACTATCCACATATAAAAGGGTTTTAATATGGGGTGAGGAAAGGGTGAGGAGATTGGGTATATGAGAGTCTCTTGTATTCTTTGTGTGACTTTGCTGTGACCTAAAAATTCCCTAAAAATTAAATGAAAAATATTGAGACACTGGGGAGTGAGAGAGGGAAGGTGCCACTGTACAGACTGGACACCAGATATTGCAGTGATAAAAGGCAAAATATTAAAAAAAATTTTTTTTATTTCCCATTTTTTTAATATCCCAATCTTTTAATTTAATTTAATTTTTAGTTTTTTTTTAAGTTTTCATGTATTTTACCTCTTACATTTAAACTTATCATTATTATTTCATTTTTGTATTAATTGTATTTGGTTATTGTATTGACTTCATATGTAAAGAAGCTTTGGATCACAGAAGGGTTATAACCGGGATGGGAGAGAATAGTTAGTGGGGGGTGTCAAGGATGTGGGGTTCATGGGAGGAAGTTCACCTGAACATACATGGAGCATGGTCACAGTGAGTGGAGAATCACTCAATAAATGAAAGAATACTGAAATCCCTTCCTGGAGACCTCTGCCACATTCTCCAAGGGAGCAGCAACAGTCCCCCAAGTGCAGGGGCAGTGTCTGGCAAAGGAGGATGATCCACTGTTGGGCCCTTGTTGTTGATTACTAGCCTTAGCAGTCTTTGCTCTTGAAATTGAAACTTAGCCTATTGTTATGGGGTGACTGGGGGTTGCATCCTGAGAGCCACTTTGTTGCTCAGATCTGGCCTCTTTCTAAGCCAAACTCACCATGTGAATGCATTGCCTTCCTCCCAGTGTGGGGCGTGACCCCAGGGGATAAGCCTCCCTGGCAACGAATGATTACTGCCAAGTGCCAACTGACAATATGACTGGAAAAAGACCTCAAATAAATGGGGGAGAGGGTAAAGTCAAATGAGTTCATTGGCTGGGAGACTTCCAGGTGAGTCAGGAGGTCATCCCAGAGGTAATGCTTATGCACATATCAGTAGGACCTCATAAGCTTCCAAAGTGGATATCACCCCAAATGGAGGGGCTCCTGAGGGCTCCAGAGACACCCAGGTCTTATGTCAGGGAGGATAGCTCCGGAGTTTGGTGCCTTATCAGTGGGCCCTACTCTGGAATCTGTGCTTCTGAGAAGGGGAGAGTTGGACTCAACTGTTTTCCCTGTACATGGTTCATCTGTTCCTTCTATTCAAACCTATGCCTGGTGCTAGACTTTGTGGGTGTGCATCTGGAGACTGGAGTCTTTGGGCTGTCTGTGTGCCAGCTGGGCCCGGAGTTTCGGTGGAGCTGCAACTCCTACTCTACCGCTCAATGGACTCACCCAGGACACCTGTCAGGTAGATGATTATGGACAATGGCCATCCTAGGGAATGGAGAGAGACTAGCTGCAGGCAGGATAATCCCATCCATCTTATCCATGGGATATAAGCTCCCTCTCAATTGGAGATGGAGTGGGCATCACTATCCCAGACTCCTAAGGATTGGGGGAAGAGCTATGGACTGGAGTGGACTTACTGTATTTCTGTTATAGACATATTGTAATTCAGGCAATGGAAGAAATTACAGCATTAATGTGGAGCCAGTGGCCACTGGATGCTCTGGGGACAGGGAGAGGGAAAAGCAGTTGTAATACAGGGGCTTTTTCAGGACTTGAGAATTATTCTGAGTGACATTACAATGACTGATACAGGCCATTTTATATCATCATATACCATGCAGAAATGTGTGGGAGACAGTGTGGTCTACAATGTGAACCATGGTCCATGCTTAATGGCAAAGCCCCAGGATGTTATATCCATTGCAGGTGATTGCCACACTAATGAAGGATGTTTATGTGGGAGATTGTGGGAGGCATGGGAAGTAGGGCATATGGGAATCCCTATAATTTTTCTGTATCATTTATGTAATCTAAGTATCTTTTAAAAATAAAAATAATAATAAATTAATAAAAAAATATATTAGAGGCATATTTGAACAGCAAATGTGAATTGCTTGAAGTCAGAATTAGTGATTACAAACATAATCTGAACTGGAAAAGACAGGAGAACAGAAAGAGAAGAGAATGGAAAAAATGTCATGCCGATGTAGCAGTTTGGTATTATTTATGAATTCCAAAAATAGATAATGGATTATGTTTGTAAATTGGTCTGTTCCTTTCAGTACATTATATTGTATTGGATTCAGAGTTTTCACACTTACTTGATTAAATTAAGATTAAGGCTTTGATTGTGCCACGTCAGTCAGATATTGAGTCCCCATCCCCTTGGTGGGTGAGGACTCACAGAGAAAATGACATGACAGAAGAATTGGTTGGAGTTTTAATGCTTGAGCCCTGAGAAGTAAATACATTGAGAAACAGATATGTGAGGAAAGATAGAAGACTCCTTTAGACAAGGCAGATATCCTGGGAAGAGAGACCAGCTGTTCACTGATAGTTTACAGCTGACAGAGCAGCTGAGCCTGGAAAGGAATGAGCCCCAGGAGAGAGATGAGACTTACCCCAGCCTATAGCTGAGGCTAGAAGAAGCTGGGACCACAGAGCCTTAAGAGGAAGAGGAAGCCTGAACTCTTGCAGACATCGTCAGCCATCTTGCTCCAACATGTGGCAACAGACTTTGTTAAGAGAAGTAACTTATACTGGTCTGGTAACTCTAAGCTTCTACCCCGAATAAATATCCTTTATAAAAGTCAACAGGTTTCTGGTATTTTGCATCAGCACCCCTGTGGCTATTACACAGGGATTTCATTCAGTTTCAACCACGGTGCTAGAATGGTCTTCCCTCGACCTGAATAGAATAGCCAGAGGGTTTTACATTCTATCAGACAAGAAGGGCCTACTCCACATAACCAGAAGGAAGCAACTACAGAAGAATGGCCACTGCCCTTCAGCTCCCCCATAAGAACAAGGGAGTAAACTCTCTGAGGGGAGAGTTGAGACAAGTTAGTATAGAGAAAGAGGAAGATGGCTGGGACCTGGCATAGATGGGGTCATAAGACCCCACCCAGAAATCTGCTGAAAGGAATACTGCTACTAAGGAAAAAGCTAGAAATACCCTGCTGAGACCCTGGCCAAGAGGTCTCATTGGGAACTCTTTCCAGGGCCAAGGGGAAGCCCCTCTAGTGCCAAACAACAGGCCTTCTGAGAGCTATTATGAGGGGCAACCATCCAGAAGAGCAAACAGCTGGGTCTCATCCCTAATATTAGAAATGTGGAGGAGGAAAGTTCTTAAAAATGCCTAACCTTGGGCCACACATGTGTGTCTCTTACCCTGTATCATGCCCACAATTAATGTCTTGGATTGTATACTTATCTGTTTTCTTTTTATTAATAAACTGTTTACTCCCTTGCATACTTTGTGGCATGTCCTTAAAGTCTTTTATGAAACATAGCCAAGAACCTAGAAGCCTAGAACCCAGAGCATTCTCCTATATGTGCCTTGATTTGGACATGTCACAGCCTCAGAACTGCACATGTTTACTTCAAATAAATCATCTTTATGAAAGCCAAAAAAAAAAAAAAAAAAAA
>JAQZBX010067510.1:0-15921 GCA_029593785.1 Cabassous unicinctus
TGTTTTTTCTGTGTCTGCTTATCTCCCCCTTGCTGTGAGGTCTTGCTGCATCAGCCCACCATGCTGTGCGGGCTGGCCTGCCCTCACAAGGAGGCCCTGGGAAGCAAACCCGGGGCCTCCCATATGGTAAACGGGAGCTCTATCGATTAAGCCACACCCGCTTCCCTGTAATCCAGTTTTTAATAATCCATTGTGTCTCTCAGTCACACCCACTGCTAGGGGATTATAGGGGACATGAAAGGTCCTTTGAATCCCCTGTTGACAGGCCCATAAATGATCATGTTGCTCACAAAATTGGGTACCCCAATCACTTTCAATTACCTTGGGATGGCCATATAGGGCACACAATTGCTGTAAAGCATGAATCATGCTGATCTGCATTGCTTGGGCAATGGGGTAGACAAATAACAAACTGGTGGCAGTATCCATGGCTGTGAATATATATCGACACTGCCTGCTCAAGGGCAGTGGCCCTACATAATCTACCTGCCACTGAGTCAAGGGAACTCGGTCACACTCAATCTGTCCCATGGTACGGGGAAAAGGCTGTTCACACATGAGACAGCATTGTGGGCATCCTGTACATGCCTCCCATAGGTCTTTTGTTCTAACCTCTAAGACCCATAAATGGGCAGCCTTTGACATAGTGGGGACTCCTGCATGCATCAATTTATGATGCAACCATGTGGCGATGTCCTGTACAGTTGTTACCTTCAGGGTTAATTTTATTAACTGATATGCTTCATCTTTTCTAGAACAGGCCAGTGGATGGTGAGCATCCACATGATGTATCACAACCTCTTTTGAAAGTCTCCATTCCCAGATGTTCCTTCCCCATATAGGTCTATGGGCCATGAGGCAATCCATTTGTTTCCACTCTGGTAACCACTTATGTAAGTAAGGCCTTTAAAAATGGCCCAATTATCAGTACAAAGAGTTGAAGGGCTTTCTTCTTTTCCTACAATGAGACACACAGCCCACAATTCAGCCCATTGGCTACTTTGATCAAAGCCCATTTCATACCATATGGTGTCAGTTTTAGGGTAGACAGCTACAGTCATCCACGGAGTAGACTGACCTCAACTGGCCCCATCTGTATACCATGCAGACTCTGGAACTGTCCCTTCCCCAGCCTTAAAGGGGGATTGGGCATCCTGGATAGGGGTTACTTCTTCCTTGGGACTCAATGTTCCCACATATGTTAGAAGTCCCAAAATCTGTTGCAGTTCTTTACTTAGAGGACTGGAAGCAAAAGTACTTCACTGCTCTAAATATGCACCCCACTTAGCAAGGGTTGCTGTTTGAGCCACTCCACTATGAAGCCAAGCTATCCAGTTTTGTACCCAACCTTTGATGGGGTAGGTGGTGAATATTTTCACTGGGGCTTCTCGCATTATAGTTTCAGTATTCTGGGCTCTGGCACATATAGTGGCTAATTGCTTCTCTATAAAACTATGGAAAACATATAAAACTATGTTTTTCCACAGTTTCCACAGTTGGCTCCAAAATCCACTTGGCTGATGGAGTCATTCCGTATGTTGCCACAGACCCCAACCATATCCCTCTTCTGTGATATGTACATCTAGTCAAATGGTCAACCAGGGTCCACCACCAGTAGAGCCTGGGCCTGTTTCATGGCCCACTTGGTGGCCTCAAATGCCACCTTGGCTTCATCCATCCAGTCCCAGGTGGCCCCCTTTTGGGTCAACTTATAAAATAGTTTCAAAATCTGGGCCAATTGTGGCACAAAGACTTGCCAATACCCCAAAAGACCCAAGAAAACCTGTAGGCGTCGCACCATAGTGGGGTAGGGAAAGGCTTGACTTTTATCAATAATGGCTTCTGGGACTACTTTTGTTTTATCAACCACACAATACCCAAAAATTTGACAGATAAGCCAGGCCCCTGAAACTTGTCCTGATTTATTGCCCATCCTTGCTCCTAAAGATGAGTGATCAATGTGGGCACTGCCACTTCCAAATCTGCAAGAGAATCAGAGGTTAACATAACATCATCAATATAATGAAACAATTGTATTGTTCCTGAGTGCTTCCATTTCTCTAAGTCCTTAGCTATTAAGCTATGACAGATGGTGGGGCTATGAACATATTCCATTGGCAAAATGGTAAAAGTCCATTGACATCCTTCCCATGTGAAGGCAAACTAACCCTGTGCAGTGTCAGCAATAGTGATGGAAAAGAATGCATTTGCCAGGTCCAAAACAAAATGATATGTCCCCAAGGTAAGAGTTAATGTGTCCATGAGATCCAAAATAGAGGGCACAGTCACATGGAGGGGAGTAACCACCTTGTTCAACTCTCAGTAATCAATAGTCATATGCCAAGTCCAATCTGGCTTGTGCACAGGCCATACTGGAGCATTAACGGGGCTTCGTGCCTCCCAGAGGATAGGAACTTTAGCCAATTCCTTAATGGTAGCAGTAATTTCATCATGAGCACCTGGTAATCTATACTGTTTTATTATAATGGTCCTGTGAGGCTCCAGCAAGGTCATGGGCAGATGATGAGTGTGTCCCTGCACTACAGACTTAACCACTTGGAGGTGCAAATGGAACTCTCCAATAGTATTTTTCAAGGTAACACTGCGCAGCACATCTACACCAACTATATACTCCAGAATGGAGGAGATGCACACTGAAAATTCCCGGGGAGGTAGGCAACCGATTGCCAAGATCACCTTGGTTCGGACAACCTGTAAGGACTCATGGCCCATTTGTCCATATCCATCTACATAGGCATACGTGCCATGAATTTTTCAGGCTGTCCATATAGGAGTGTACATTCAGCTTCTGTGTCCACTAGGGCAAGAATTTGCTGAACGTTTTGTGGGGACCAATGGATGGCTAATTCCACAAAGGGCCTACGGTCTTTCTGAGAGTCCCCATCTCAGTTGCCTCAGCCTTTATCCTATGTAAAGGTAAATGGCAGCTCAGGGAGTCCTTCTAGGATATTTGCCAAATAATCACTCAATTGAGTGACTGCCTGTATCTGTTTTTTCCTCTGTAGACTGCACTGTGTTGGCTCTAACTGACACCACAGATCCAATAGGACCATATTTGGCTTCCCATCTCTTTGCCCGGTCTACTCCAGCATCCAACAGATCATTTCACATCTGCATGCGTGTCACCTTAATCAGCCCCCTTCAAGAGTTCTGTCCTTTTGGTTTCATCACCCACCTGGGTGCAAAACTATCCTTTCCTTTGGTAGACATGGGACAGGCTTGTGTACACAAATTTTCTGCCTCCCCTAAGCTGGACATCATGGCTGTCACTTCATGCACTGGTTGACCAACATATGGAGTGAGAATCACCATTATGGAACCGAACAATGGGGACACGGCGTGCTGCACTAAAAGATCTCTCATTCGGCTTGTAAATTGTTCCATGTCTGGTCCTTGATTACCAGGATTAAACACAGCATTACACATGCCCATCTCATGGACTACTTGCACTAAGTTGGCATAGGTTGCCCATCAACTAACCACATGCAGTAACTCACTGGGATCCCGCCAAACAGTGCAAATCACAGTCTGCAACCATTATATCAGAAGATAGTTAGGATTTCCTTAAGCATGGTGCTGGGCATTCAATAGTCACTGTCTTAACAGCAGATAGCTTGTTAGAGATGCCAATTTCTCAATCTCTGTTCCAGAACACAAAATTCCATGAACCCCAGCATCCCACAGCCAGAGCAACCATGCAGCTACAGGTTCTCCTGGCTTTTGCCAAAATTGCCATCCCAATTCAACCAGTTCTGCCTGCATGTAGGGTTGATACACGGTGTGCTGTACTACTTGGGGCTGCCCCACAGGAGCCTCTCCCTGCCCCATGTCCTGGTCATGATCCATCTTTTGAGTAACAACTGGGTGGGCTTGCTTTATAATGCCTCCCTCAACTTCATCCTCAGAACTGCGCTCTACTAGCTCATCCTGGTGCTCTTGCTGCCACTCCTGGTGCTTTATTTGACCATGTAACCGTTCCATCTCCTGCAATTGGCTCACTTGCTTCAGTGTTTCCTGTGTGGTATCCCGAAGTAAGGACAGGAACACCCAGCCCACTCAGGCGCTGCTGCATGTGGTTTCATATCCCCCAGCTGGGGCTCAGCTTGCTGCAGAATACTCAGTTAAGCTGCTGGTGTGTTATCTGAGATCTCTGCAGGACAGGCACACTAGTGGGACAGCCACTGCCACCCCAGCCCACACACAGGTGGGTGGCCACCCAGTGCCCATATCCCCTACCTCCATCTTGGCAGGTGTGGTGGGTGTGCAAGATGAATCCTGATCCTGCCAACTACACCAATTGTTAACTGCATCCAAGAAAGGGACTTGCAAGGGGGGCAAGTGAAAAAACACATGAGGAGGAGAAGTATAACCATCCATAACAGGCAGCAGCCATGCAGCAGACAATCAGCAGCATTCAGGCTGACCTGTTGCTTTTTATTATCTCATTTTTCACATAGAATAACATATTGATACAATGGTAAGCATAACATGTCAATCAGATTATATAACATACTATGTCATTATTCCTCGGGTGTCCTCAACCCTAAGTTTGTTTAGGGAATATTTGTAAGCTAGTTCTATCAGCTACTTTTGGACACAGGCCCAAGGATATGTGGAGAAGGGGGGCACCTCACTGCTGCCAGCGGCTAGGGCCAAGGACTTCACCTGAATTTGACCGTCCTCACAGACAGGTAAGAAAATGATGCTAATTAATATTTTATTTTACCAACAAGCAATAATTGGGCACTTACCATGTGCTAGCCAATATGCTAGGAACTGAGGACACACTGCCAGTTAAAGTTTGACTGACTGCATCGTGGCTTTGGTATCTGCTCACTCTCCAAACTCCAGTGAAATGACAGTCACAGGGAGTTTTTCAAGGGCATAAACCTTCCAGGGACACAGAACAGGAAAGGAGACAATGACAACAAAATGTTGGAAGCTGGAAAGCAAATGGAAAGTGGCAATTGACTTAGCAGATCAGGAAAACTAAACCCTAAATTTCTGTGGGATAGGCTGAAATGCAATCCAAGTTATATCACAGAATAAAAGGCTCAGAAATGGGCATCACCAAGTACATCTAGAAATGGGGGTGAAGGCAGGAATAAAAAAAGGAGGATTGATTGAAATTCTGTTCAAGAAGCAATTAAATCCCTGGATGCCTTCCAATACTTCAGGCCAACCCACCACCATCCAAGCAGAAGACTGAAGTTTTATTCTCTGGAGATGGTAAAAAACAGAATGGTAGTTGGGGATCAGTAGACACAGTTGAGAGCAGGGGAATAATACAGACAATAAAGGTGGATTAAGTAAAAGGTGGATTAAGAGATCTCAGACTTCTTTTTCTAGAACATGGTGGCCAAGACCACCTAGGCAGGGAAGCCTTCTCTGGTGAATATGAGTAGCCCAAGGGAAAAGACCTAAAGATCCTGACAATTGAAGCCCAGCTAGTTCACTCTACACTGAATCCCACAGTTGAGAAATCTAACCCACAGGCACAGAACTTCTAATGAGTTTATTAGGATCTCAGTTTGAAATATCCATAAAGGCAAAGTTCAATATGAAAACTGAATTAGTTGAAGCATTCAATACTTTCAAACACTTTCCTAATACAAAATTTTAAATGAGAAATTATTCATATAATAAACTTCTGTTCATCAAATATTTTAATAAGGAACATTTAGAAGTGCTATAACAGAGAAGCTTATTAGTACTGCTGTATTCTTTTAATTTAACAACAGATCTAAAATCTTTTGTGCTTTGTCTTGCAATGTGCAAATAGGTTTTTTGATCTACAAAAGTCTCTCCAGGTGCTTCAACATCTCGAAAGCGGGGCTGAACTTGGCATCCCCTAAACCTCAGTAAATAGGGACCAATGCTGTGAATGGGAACATCTAAAGCATGGAGGTCATTGAGATGTGGCCCCAGGCTTCCCAGCAGGTCTAGAAACCTTAACCAATCCCAGCCTTACCCCCAACCCTCAGCCTTCCCACCCCTGCCATGGTGTTTTCAAGTAGAGCTGCCACTTTGCTGAAAAAGATATTTAATAATTCTTTATAAAAAAGCAGTTCACTTACACAAGCAGTACAGAAAAACTTTCTACATTTGAAAAGGAATGGAGAAAAAGTAATGTAACACTGATACATTACAGTGATAATATAAAATTTACAATCTTTCACACATTTTTCCCAAATACATTTATACATACATAAAATAATTAAATGATAAATAGCAATGCTGGTAAAAAAGCAAACAAACTGCAGTTCTTTGTTTCAATGAATGCAATAAAAAAAAAGGAAAGCATTCAGACCCTAGTATACAAAAGCAAAGGATGTGACCAGAAAGAATAGTTGAGGAAGTAATCAGCAAACATAGCCACAAATACATTCAGCTCAACAGAAATGAAAGAATTTCAAAGGAAAACTCTTTGGTAAAATCTATATGTATTAATTTGCCAAAATATGTGCTAATGCAAAATATCAGAAATCTGCTGGCTTTCATAATGGGAATTTATTTTGGGTAAAAGCTTACAGTTTCAAGGCTGTGAAAAGTAAAAACCAAGGCTCCATAAGAGGTGCTTTCTCATCAAAGTAAGCTTCCACGTATTGAAGCAAGATGGCAGGTGATCTCTGCCTGGTCTCTCTTTCCCCTCTGGGCTTCCTCCCTCAGGCCCAGCTGCTCCACTTTCTGATTGACTTCAGCTGGAAGCTGGCATACGCCTTGTCTCTTAGGGCTTCCTATATTATTCTTGGCACTTATGCTGTCTTCCCAAGTTTAGCTGTAAGCTATCAGGTAAATGGCTGATCTTTCCCAGGGGCATCAGCTGTTTGAGCATTCTCATTTCTGTTACATGGCAGGATCAATAATGACATAGCTCTCTCTTCTTGTGGCTGTGTTTGTTTAATATTAAACCTAGCAAGGGGGCATGGACTCAATCTGAGTCCCACCACACTGATGTAGTGCAATAAAGTGGCCTAGAACAGGGGTTCTTTTTCTTCTTCTTCTTTTTCTTTTATTATTTAAAAAAATGTTTTTAAAGATACCTTAGATTACATAAATGTTACATAAAAATATAGGGGAATGGGAAGTGGATTTGGATCAAGTGATTGGGCTCCCATTTACCATATGAGAGGCCCTAGGTTCCATTCCTGGGGCCTCCTGATGAAGGCTAGCTGGCTACTCATGCCACCATGGCAAGCCCAAAACAACAAAGGGGGGAAATAAATAAATAAAGTAAAAATAAATAAATCTTTAAAAAGATACAGAGGATTCATATATGGTCCACTCCCTACCCCTCCCACACTTTCCCATATTAACAATATGCTTCATTAGTGTGTTACATTTGTTACACTTGATGAACACATATTGTAGCATTGCCACTAAGCATGGATTATACTTTACATTACAGTTTACACTCTGTCCTGCCCAATTTTGTATGTTATGACAAAATAAATAGTGGTCTGTATCAGTCATTGCAATATCACTTAGGACAATTCCAATGTCCTGAAAATACCCCATATAACACCCGTTTTTCCTCTCCCTCCCCTCAGATCCTCTGGTGGCCACTGCCTCGACATCAATGATGAATGGTCTTCCATTGCTAGAATAACAAGTCTATAGTAGAATAACAGTAAGTCTACTCTAATCCATCATTCATTAATCAATCCTGAGGATTCTGGGATGGTGATTCCCACTCTGCCTCTAATTGAGAGGGGTCTTAGATCCCACATGGCAGATGGATGGAACTATCTTACTTGCAGTTGCAGACAATCTCTGTACCTTGGGATACATGTTGTCCATCACCATCTCCTTGTTAGGAGATGAACTAACAAGTCCAATGAACTGGAGAGTAGGTGTTACAACTCTATTGACATTCAGCATCCAACTGGCACCTGGACAGCCCAAAGATTTAAGCCTCTTGGACATACAACTATGAAATCTAGTACTAAACCTAGGTTCAAATAGAAAGGGCAGAAAAGCCATGTGTAGGGAAACCACAACTGAGTCCAATTCTGTCACACTGGGAAGCATGAATTCCAAAGTAAGCTCCACTGGAAGGGTGCCAAACTCCTGAGCTGTCTTCCCTCCCTCTAGTGTCTGGATGTCTCTAGAGCCCTCAGGAGCCCTGCTATTTGAGGCTATATTTACTGTGGCAGTCAATGAGATCTTGCTGATACATGCATAAGTGTAATCGCTGGAATGACTTCTTGAATCATTTCGAAATCTCTTAGCCATAAAAACTCATTTGTATTTACCCTTTCCCCCTCTTGGTCAAGGTCTATTTCCAGTTGCATTGTTAGTTTGCACTTGGTACTAATCCCTCAGCACCAGGGAAGCTCATCTCCAGTAGTCAAGTCCAATGGTGGGTGAAAAGTAATGCATTTATATGCTGAGTATGGCTTAGAAAGAAGCCACACTTGAGCAACAAGGAGGCTCTCAGGAGGTAACTCTTAGGCAACATAAAATACTAGGTTAAGTTTCAATTTCAAAAGAAAAGGTTCATAAGAACAGTCATCAATATCAAGGGCCTGTCAATAGTCCACCCTCCTTCACTAGTCACTTTCTCTGTACTTGGGGGATTCTTGCTGTCCCATTAGAGAATGTGACAGAGCTCCCCAGTATGGGAATTCAATATTCTTTTGGTTATTTTGTGGCTCTCTACCCACTGTGACCATGCCTCACGAACACTGGAACACATTCATATGCCTTCTGGTGTGCCCCAGGTGAACCTCCTCCCATGCATCCCCCATCACTGATACCCCACACCAATGATCCTCCCCTGCCACAGTTGTGACCATTCTGTGATCCAAGACCTCTTCAAAAATGAAGCCAAAAATACAACCAAATAAAATTAATAAGAAAACGAAATAATCATGATAGCTTTAAAAATAAATAATATTAATAATTTAAAATATTTGGAAATAAAAATAATGCTTGACATTATGTCTTTCATCACTGTAAGTTCTGTTGTCTTGTACGTACAGTGATTTTTTCTTTGGAATATTCCCACAGGGTCTTATTTTTTCATTTCATTTTCAAAGAAGCTTTAGGTTAAAGAAAAGTCATGTATAGAATATAGGGGATTTCCATATATCCTAAATGCTCCCCCTTTTCCCCTATCCCCTACTAACATTTTACATGTGGATGGTATATTTGTTATAATTGATGTACAAATATTGAAGCATTGGTACTAACCATGGTTAATGATTTATATTTTGGTACACATTTTGGATTATACACTTTTGTAAATTTTGACAAAATATAAAGTAGCATGTATTCATTAATTCAAGATCATTCAGAACAATTCTAATGCCCTAAAAATGCCCTATGTTCCACCTATTCCACTCTCCCCCGCCCCCCCCCACTCCCCTCAGGACCTATGGTAACCACCAAGTTTTACTTTTTGAAGAATAAGATTCAAGGTTACTTGCAATAATATTGAAGGCTTGACATATTGGTCTGTTTTCTTTTATTAGGCACTGCCTATGTTCTCAGGAGACTTTTGTTCCTCTATTTGAGAACATAGCAGGACTCCCAAGGATGGAAGATTATTATTTTCTTATTTATTGTGTGGATCTCCACCCACGCAATAAACACTATGACAAGATGAGCACTTACATATACCATAGAAGCCTACCCCAGGTGTGCCCTGTCTTGTATGCCCCTCCACATCCAACACCCTACAGCAGTAAACTTCCCATGCCATATTTGCCAAAAGAACATTCCCAACATTGTAGTTTTATCCACAGACCTGCAAATCCCCAGAGTTCACCTGCTCCTTTCCCCAAACCTCCCTCCAGTTCTGTGGATTGTCCAACCAAATTTCCCAAACTACCACCCTCACAGACCACCACCACTGAAACCAATAGAGTCACTGTATCATTGTCATGCAGGTCCACTGCACAACTGTACCCTTCTGCCTTATCATAGATTTTGCCCATATAGGCATTGGCTTACAACTGTCTACTCCCTTTCTGTCTCCTATAAACCTATATTCGAGTCTCTAGCTCTATGAGTCTGTTCAATTTGCTTAATTCATATCAGTGAGATCATGTAATATTTGTCCTTCAGTGCCTGGCTTGCTTTACTCAACGTATGGTCTTCAAGATTCATCCATGTTATCCCATGTGTTAATACTGCATTCCTTCTTATAGCTGAGTAATATTCCACTGTATGTATATAGCAGATTTTGCTTATCCATTTATCTGTTGGTGGAAATTTTGATGGTTTCCAACTTTTAGTAATAGTGAATAATGCTGCTATGAACATTGGTGTGCATATATCTGTTCATGTCCCTGCTTTCAATCCTGGATATATACCCAGCAGTGGGATTGCTGGACCATACAGCAGTTCAATAGTTAGCTTCCTGAGGAACCACCAAGCTGTCCTCCACAATGGCTGCACCATTCTACATTCCCACCAGCAATGGTTGAGGATTCCATTTCCTCCACATCCTCTCCAACACTTGTAGTCCTCTGTTTTTTTAAATAGGTGCCAGTCTAATGGATATATGATGATATCTCACTATTGTTTTGCATTTCCCAAATAGCTAGTGATGTTGAGCATCTTTTCATGTGCTTTTTATCCATTTGTATTTCTTTTTTGGAGAAGTGTATATTCAAATCATTTGCCCATTTTTTAACGAGTTGTTTGTCTTCTTATTTTTGAGATGTAGGATTTCTTTATATATGTTGGATATTACATCCCTATCAGACAGCAAATATTTTCTCCCATTGAATAAGCTGCCTTTTCACCTTCTTGACAAACTCCTTTGATTTGCAGAAGTTTTTAATTTTGAGAAGGTCCCACTTATCTATTTTTTCTTTCATTGCTAGTGCTTTGGATATAAAGTTCATGAAAACATTTCCTACTACAAGATCCTGTAGATGCTTAGAGCAGGGGTTTTTAATGTTTTTTGTTCCATGGTTCCCTTTGTCAGTCAGGTGAAAGCCACAGACCCCTTCTCAGAAAGTAGCAGCAGATAGTTTTATGACACTTAATATCAGCATGGCTTTAAATTATATTTTAGGATTATTCAAAATTAATTCAAGCTCATGAACTCCCTGAAAGCTTTCCACAGAGCACTTGGGAGTCCATGGACCCTGGTTAAGAACCCCTGCCCTAGAGCAATCTTAACAGATAATATAATCAAAAGACTCTCAGGTGAATTTAATACAATCAAAGGCTATCACAGCCAGAGAAGTAGATTTGTTTACAAACATAATTTTCTCTTTTTGGGATTCATAAAATAATCTCAAACTGTCACACTATATAACACCTATTAAATAATTTTTTAAATGGGAAGAGACAACTAGAGGGAACATGCCATGAAGGGTATGTCTCATGAACTACATTGCAACATAATATTGATGCCCATTGATCTGGATCTTTCTCATCAATACAGTAACATGCTTAAATATAATGCATCTTAAAAATAAGTGATGTCTTCAATTAATTGTATGTTCCTCCACTGCTGTTAACCAATTTTTCTCTCCTCTCCTTAATGGCAAATTTCCTGGGGCAAATATTTCACTTTTCCTGAAACTACTTCATCCTTCCCATTCCTTCTAATTGTGCTTCCAATCCCATCAGTAATTATCAACAATAAACTCTTCCTAACTCAGTCCAATCAGCACATACTTTTTAACATAATAAATAAATGCATTAGTTAATTAGTCAAGCAAGCAAGCACTGTGAATTCTTCACTCTTGGAAAAGCTGGGTTAACTCTCAGATGACCTCAGGTTAAGTTCTAGGCTTCCATTCCCTCTAAGCCTTTCATGCACTAACTACTATGCTCTCTTTATATGTTCTTAATATCCTTTATCTCATCCCCGATCTCATTGAATTAATTTAGATTTGTTTGGACACCTTTGATTAGTGGTTCCACATTCAGATCCCCTTATGATTTTTAGTTTTTTTCATTTGACTAGGCCATGTCTGACTGTTACTTAGTATGGCTTGTAAATTTTTGCTAAAGTCTAGGCATTGATTTATCTTGATGGGTTTATTCTGTTGGTCAGTTTCTCTTTCTCTCTTGCCTAGAGTTTTATTTTTGTTTGGCTTTGTGTTAAGGATCTTCTAAAACTTTAGAGTTGCCTGTATTTAACTGAAAAGAAAGAAAAATGAAGCAGAGAAGAAAGGAAGGAAAAATAAAGAAAAAAGAAAAAATTAAAAGATAAGAAAAACAGGTAGAGAAAACAAAAATGAAGAAAAATAGGAAAAGGAAGAGAAGAAGAGAAAGAGGAAAGAAAAAATAAGAGAAACAAATATCTCTGTTTCAAGTCACAGTCTTTTGACCAAGCTCATCAGCCACCCCTATCCACCAATCAATCACCCTGTGGGCCACCTCTCCATAGGTGCCCAGATGAGGATGGGAAAAGAATAGCAGGCCTCCCTCATGCTTCTGTCTTCTGGATAGTTTCCCCCTTTCTGGCCAGATCACCCCACTGCCAGTTGCTCCTCCAGTGCCTGTCTGGGCACCCCTACTCTGGGCTAATTGTACCACAGCCTGTTACTTGCCTGGTGTCCATTTGGGCATCCCATTACTGACCAAATTGCCCTGTGTTCTGCCATTCCCTGGGTCCCATGGTGGGTGCCTATTCACTGGATTGATGATACAGATTCCCACTACTCCCTTGGTACTCAGCTAGGCCAACACTCTCCAGCTGCCCTCTCTGATCATCCCTTTAGCCCCATAGCTTCCCCTAGGCCCAGCAAGACTCCATGCCTTTCTGCAGTTTCAAGAGGAGGCATGTAGCCTGCCATTCGCTACTGTGCAATGTTGGATCTCTGCTTCAGGTAGTTTGAAGCTTAGATGTTAGGTGGGCATATAATTACAATTGTTATATTTTCCTGATGTATTGAACTTTTATTATTAAATATCCCTCTTCGTAGTAATATTCTCTTCCTTTCTTCTGGACCCTTTCAGTTCACCTATGTGCATGTACTCAGCCTCAGGTTAAGCTAGGTGCTTGTGTCTGACGGGGGCAACTCTGGGTCTGATAAAGAAGAAATTTGAGATTCCCTGTCCTGCAAATCTGGAGAAAATAATATCTATTTGGCCAGAGTCATCCATTCCTTATTCCACATTCATGTGCTGAGCAGCCATGCTGAGCCTCCACATAGTCTGCAATGCATCTGTCCTTGTCTCTGCTCACCTCTGCTGCATCATTCTTCACAACTCCCCCCACTCACATTCTCCACTGCGGGCAGGGTCAACTTCACTCATTTTCTAAGGAATTTATGCTTATTCTTGTCCCTGGGCCTTTTCACTGGCTCTCCCCACATTCCACAAGCATCTGGCAGACACTTTCCTGATGTCAAGGTGTTAGCTCAGTGGTCTCTTCTACATGGAATCTCCCTGCCCCAAGGCCAGGGGAATTCCCCTCCTCTGGACCTGCCCCATCATGGCACAACCCATGTGCTGCACTTGCTTCTTTAATTGTCTGCTTTCTTCATTAAACTGGCAAAACCTTAGGGCAGAGTATTGTATTTTGATTGTATTTTTACTGTCAGGAAGTAGTCCATACCTGGATACAGAGGAAACTCTCATTAAGTGAATTAGTGAACAATTTATTGTAAATAAATGAATATGCAGCAGCATAGGCTCTGAGAACCTGGAGGTTAATTAGAGATCTTCTGCAATCTGCCATGAAGCAGATCACAGTCTTTTGAGACTAGGTCGCAATGCATCCCCTCTATGAGTTGTTAAGATTGTCCACTCATGAGGGTATGCTCAACACAAAAACGGGCATATATAAAAAGCCCAAAACTAACATTCTACTTAAAGGTGAAAGACTGAGTACTTTCTCTCTAATATCAGGAATAAGACAAGGATGCTCACTGTCACCACTGTTATTGAACATTGTTTTTGCCACAATAATTAGGCAAGAAAATGAAATAAATGGCATTCAAACTGGAAAAGAAGTAAATCTTTCCCTATTTGCAGATGATGTGATCCAGGTAGAAGATCAACATGCATAAATCAGTAGTGTTTCTGTAAAACTAAAATAACAAAATATCTAGGAATAAATCTAATCAAAGATTAAAGGACTTTTTACACAGAAAACTACAAAACATTGCTAAAATAAATCAAAGAAGATGTAAATAAATGGAAGGACCTTCTGTGTTCATGCATTAGAAGACCAAATTTTGTTAAGATGTCAATCCTACCCAAAGCAATATATAGATTCAACACAACTCCAATCACACCCACCAACCTTCTTTACAGAAAAGGAAAAGCAAATCATCAAATTTATATGGAAAAGTAAAGGGCCCCAAATAGTCCAAGCCATCTTGAAACAGAAGAATGAAGTTGCAAGACTCACAATTGCCAATCTTAAAACGTATTACAAAGCCACAGTAATCAAAATAGAGTGGCATTGGCACAGGACAGACATATAGACCACTGGAATAGAACTGAGAGCTCAGAAATCAACCATCATATTTATGGCAGACTGATTTTTGACAAGGGGGCAAAAACCACTCAATCGGGAAAGAACAATCTTTTCAACAAATGTGCTTTGAAAACTGCATCTCCATTTGCCAAGAAAAAAGGAGGACACACATTGTACAAAAACCTATTCAAAATGGATTAAATCCTAAATATAACAGTCAGAACTATCAAACCCATAGAAGAAAATGTAGAGAAGCATCTTCTAGATCTTCGGTTTATCAATGGTTTCTTAGTCTTTATACCAAAAGCACAGACAACAAAGGAAAAAAAAATAGATGAATTGACCCCATTAAAATAAATCACGGCTCCTAAAAGGATTTTAGCATGAAAGTAAAATGACAACTTACAAAACGGAGAAAATATTTCAAAACCACATATCTGATAAAGGTTTAATATCTAGAATCTTATAAATAAAACCTTTAATGTAACAACAAAAAGTCAAAAGACCCAATTATAAAATGGACAAAAGACTTGAATTGACATCTCTTCAAAGAAGATATACAAATGGCTAGAAAGCACATAAAAGGATGCCCAACATCATTCCCTATAAGGAAATGTAAATCAAAACCACATAGAGATACACAATCTCACTCCCATTAGAATAACTGCTGTTTTGCTTGTTAACATTGGACCAGGCAATATACCAGAAATGGATTGGTTTTTACAATGGGGATTTATTAATTTAAAAGGTTATAGTTCTGAGGCCAAGAAAGTGTCCAAATCAGGGCATCATCAGATGCTTTCTTCCCAAGCTGCTGCTGTGGGTGATCAGGCACATGGTAGCATTATCTATTCTTTTCCCTCGCCTCTGGACCTCATTACTTTCACCTTCTGGCTGAAGTGGCTTCCTTTCATATCTGGGTTCTGTTTATTTCAGCTTTTTGCTCCTGGGGCCTTCTCTCTCAACTTCTGGCCATTTCTCAATGAGCTTCTGTGTGTTTCTGCATGTTTCTCCCATTGATAAAGGTCACCAGTAAGAATATTAAGACCTGCCCTGGGTCACACAAAATAATCATAAGCCCTTAAGTGAAGTAATTTAAACAAAAGTTCCCACCTACAATAGATTCAACACAACCCCAATCAAAACCAACAATGTTCTTTGCACACACAGAAATGAATTAAGTCTAATGACATAATTTTCTGGGAACCACAAAAGCTTCAAATTGCCATAGATGCTATTAAAAATGGAAATTTACAAGTTTTGGAGTGGATGCAGAGAAATAAGAACACTCATTCATGGCTGATGGGAATGTAAAATGGTGCAGCCACTGTGGTAAACAGTTTGGTGGTTTCTCAAAAAGTAAAGTATAGAATTACCACATGACCCTGCAACCCCACTACTAAGTATGTACCCAAAAGATTTGAAAGAAGGGACTCAAAGAGATATTTTCACAGTGATATTGTTGGCAGCATCATTCACAATTGCCAAAAGATGGAAGCAAC
>JAQZBX010067512.1:0-15919 GCA_029593785.1 Cabassous unicinctus
AAAAAAAAAAAGAAAAAAATGGGCAAGTGATTTGAACAGACACTTCTCCAAAGAAGAAATACAAATGGCTAAAAAGCACAACAAGATGCTCAGCATCACTAGCTATTAGGGAAATGACAATCAAAACTACAATGAGACACCATCTTACACCCATTAGACTGCAGGCCATTAAAAAAACAGAGGACTACAAATGTTGGAGAGGTTGTTGAGGAATGGGAACCCTCATCCACTGCTGGTGGGAATGGAGAATGGCCCAGCCATTGCAGATTGCAGTCTGGCAGTTCCTCAAAAAACTAACTATAGATCTGCCATATGATTCAGCAATTCCATTGCTGGGTATATACCCAGGAGTAATGAAAACAAGGACATGAACTGATATATGCACATCAATGTTCATAGCAACAGTATTCACTGCTCTTAACCAAAAGTTTGAATCAACCCAAATGCCCATCAACAGATGAATAGATAAAAAAAATGTGGTATATACATACAATGGAATATGACTCAGTTATAAGAAGGAATACAGTACTAACACACAAGATAACATGGATAAATCTTGAGGACCTTATGTTGAGTGAAGCAAGCCAGACATTGAAGAACAAATATTACATGATCTCTGATATGAATTAAGCAAATCTAGCCTACTCAGATAGCTAGAGACTGGAAGATAGGTGTACAGGAAATGGAAAGGGAAAAGAAGGTTGTGAGCCAATACCATATAGGCAAAAAATATGATAAGTTGGAAGTGAGTAGTTGGGCAGTGAAGGGATATGACAGGGGTGTAGGGATATTATTGGCTTGGGCAGTGCAAGCTTGGCAGAGGAGTAGGATGGGGAGGATGGGTTGGATGGTCCATCAAACAGTGGGAAGTGTTGGGGGAGGGAGCAGGTAAACATTGGGGATTGATGGGTATGTGGATGAAACTACAATGATGAGAAAACCCTTTTGGCAATATGACAAGGAAGGATTACTGGTTTAGGGTTTTGGATGGGGGGGCATCTGGGACAGGGCACATCTGGAGCAGTCTTCAAGAGAATGTGCAAGGGATCATTTTGTCAGTGTGCTCTATCAGTGGGGGGAGACCCACATGATGAGTGGGAAGGATTTGGACTTCCATGCTGAGGAGGCCCAATATGTTCTCAAACAAAAGGGAGAGTGTCTCTTGAGAGCATGGGCAATTCCTAATAGGGGAGGACAGACTAATGTGTCAAGCCCTCAGCATTGTATCAAATATCTATGAACTTTGTCCATCAAGAAGTGAAGCCTGGTGATTGCCATGGACACTGAGGGATGGAGGAGAGAGGAACAGAATAGATGGAAGAGGGGGCATTTAGGGGGCAATGGAAGTGCTCTGCATGATCTTGGAATGATGGATACAGGCCATGTTAAATCTCATCAAAAATTTATAAAACTGTATGCTCTCAAGTGTAAACCATAGTGTAAAACATTGACCATGATTAGCAGCTGTGTTTCAATATTTGTACATCAGCTGTTAACAAATGTACAATCCACAAGTAAAATGGTTATTAATAAGGAAGGGGGAAAAGGGTGAGGATGTTGGGTATATGGGAGTCCCCTATATTCTGTATGTAACTTTACTGTGACCAAAACCTCTTTGAACACACACACACACACACAAAGAAAGACACTGGGTAAGAAATGGAAGAAAATGCCACTGTACATACAGGACAACAGATATTATAGCGATGAAAGGCAAAACAATAAAAAAAATTTTTTATATTTTTCATTTTTTAATACCCCATTTTAAAACTTTATTTTAATTTTGTTTTTTCTAAATTATTTTGTATTTTATTTCTCATGTTTAAGCCTATCATTACTATTGCATTTTCCTATTAATCAAATTTAGCAACATTCTTGGCTTCATTTTTGAAGAAAGTTTGGATCACAGAAGGATTACAACTAAGGCAGGGGAGGATCAGTGGTGTGGGGTGTCAGTGATGGCGGCTACATGGGAGAAAGTTCACTGGGCAAATACATAAGGTATATAAATATGTTCAAATGTTCATTGGGCATTGACACAGTGGGTAGAGATTGACACAAGTGCCGAAGGATTGTTGAATCCCCATCCTGAGGAGCTCTGCCACATTCTTTCATGGAACAGCAACAAGCACCTAAGTACAGGGGCAATGTCTAGTGAAGAAGGATTGTCCATTGATGGGCCCTTGATATTGATGACTATGCTTATGAGCCTTTTGCTTTTGAATTTGCAACTTGGCCTAATGCTGCAGGGTGCCTAAGAGTTACCTCCTGAGAGCCTCCTTGTTGCTCAAATGTGGCCTCTCTCTAAGCCAAATTCAGCATGTGGATGCATTGCCTTCCCCCCATCGAGGGACATGACTTCCAAGGATGAGCCTCCGTGGCTCCGAGGGATTACTACCAAGCACCGGCTGCTGATAGAACTTGAAAAAGACCTTGAATAAAAGGGGGGAAAGGTAAAGACAAATGAGTTTACATGGCTAAGAGACTTCAAAGGGAATTGGGAAGTCATCAGAGAGGTAACGCTTATACACGTCTCAGCAGGATCTCATAGAGAGCCTAAGTGGACACTACCCCCAAACAGTGGGACTCCTGAGGGCCCACAGTGGGACTCCAGAGACACCCAGGTCCTGCAGTCATGGCAGATAGCTCTGGAGTTTGGTGCCTTCCCAGTGGGCCCTGCTTTGGAGATTGTGCTCCCAAGTGTGACACAGTTGGACCCAGATGTGACTTCTCTACACATGCCGCTTCTGTCCCTTTTGTTTGAACCTATAGTTGGTGCTGGAGTTGGTAGGTATACATCCAGGATACCTGAATCTCTGAGCTGTCCACACATCAGATGGGCCCTGAGCCTCAGAAGAGTTGCACCAGTTCATTGGACTCACCCAGGACAGCTGATGGGGTGGTAAGGTGGACAACTACCACACCAAGGAACCAAGAGAGTCTACAACTACAAGCAAGAGACTGCCACCATCAGCCATATGGGATCGAAGTTCCCTCTCAATTAGAGGTGGTGTGGGCATCACCATCCCAGAATCCTTAGGACTGGTGAATAAAATACGGACTAGAATAGACTGTGTTCTACTATAGACATATTGTGTTTCTAGCAATGGAAGAAATTATATCATTGATGTGGAAACAGTGGCCACTGGAGGTGCTGAAATCCAGGAGAGAGAAAGAGGTGAGATATAGGGGCATTTTCAGGACTTGGAATTGACCTGGATAACATTGTGGTGACAGATACAGCCCATTATCTGCTATAGCATACAGAAATGAGTAGGAGACCATGTAAACTACAATGTAAACTATAGTCCATGCTTAGTGTTCATCCAAAATGTGTTCATCAATTGCAATGAATATACCACACTAATTCAAGAAGTTGTTAATGTGGGGAAAACTGGGAGGTCTGGGGAGTGGGACATATGGGAATCCCTTATGTATTTTTTATGTAACAATTTATGTAACCTAACTATCTTTTTAAAATAAATAAAAAATATATTTTAAAAAATAAGATAAAACTACTTTGCATGTATTACATAATTAACTTATCAGATTTGCATGTATTACATAATTAACTTATCAGAGAGTTCTTGAAAGTTATCTTAAAGTTAACATCCTTAAAAACACTATTATTCTTTAAATAAAAATTTACATTTTCATCATCGTAAAGATCTAGCAGATAGAATGCCAATTTGAATAGTAATTCTCTAAGACATAGGAAGAACACACCCAGCTAGGAAGAAATGATATGCTTCTGTTCTACTCACATGGATAATACCAAAGGCACAATATTTTTATTTGACTAATAATATGAAATAAGCCCTATTTGAGAAAGTTGTTTCTGAATTATGTAAACTTTAACTGTCTTCCAAACATTTGGATATAGATCTATGAACGCTCTTTTTTTTTCCCACAGGAAATATTAGATGTTTGGTTTCCTTGATGTCTAGAACATTAGCAATATTAATGTATATATAAGTGGTTATTTATCTTTAGGCCAATTTGAATACAACTATTTTAAGTAATTTTAAGAGTTAATTTGGTAATACCATTCAGAGGTAAGAAAACATCATACACTAAACATACAGACCAACTAGAGATCTTGTAACTTCAATTGAAAAATTTTAGATATTAATCAGACAGAAAAACATAGAAATACAAAAAGCATAGGCTTCTCATGAACTATTTAATTTCTCATTTTCCTTGTGTAAACAAGGAAATTAAATTTGTGTAATTAAATTTTAATTTAATTTCTTAATATACCAATTAAGATAGGCATTCCAATCAACTGCTTGGTTTGGGAGCTCACTTCTGGAGTGCATTTCTGAGGTGAGTAATTTTTTCTATTTGGAATGGGTCCCATAATGAACATTGAAATTCTAGGTTGTCTTTGGTGAGATTTTGCCATTTTGTTAGATAGACACAACTTTCAGCCCCATGATCTTTGAACATGTAATTTATCACAGGGCAAGATTGTAGAGAAACAAATTTGAAGAATGTGAGGATACCATATTCATCATTGTGCTTTTTACCTTGTTCACAGGTCAAAGAAGTCAGCAGTATCTAAAGTGAAACTGTGGGGAGCAGATGTGGCCCAAGCAGTTGAGCAACTGCCTCCCACATGGGAGGTCTCAGGTTTGGCTCCTGGTCCCTCCTAAAGAAGAAAACAATGAATATAAAATGAGCAAAAACAACAAGGAGAAATGAGAAAAAAAAACAATGAGCAGACAATGAGCAAAAACAAACAAGCAGAGAGCGGATGTGGCTCAAGCAATTGAGCACCTGCCTCCCACATGAAAAATTTTTCAAAAAAAATTATAAAGGGATTCCCATATGCCCCTCTCCCTCTACCTCCCACACTTTCCCACCTTAACAACATCCTTCATTAGTATGGTACATTTGTTAAAATTCATGAACCCATATTGAAGCATTGCTACCAACCATGTACTACAGTTTACATTATAGTTTACACCTTGTCCCACACAATTTTGTAAGTTATTACACACTATAAAATGGCCACTATCCATCACTGCAATGTCATGCAGGACAAATCCAATGTCCCCAAAATGACCCCATATTATACCAATTATTCCCTCTCCCATACCTCAGAACCTCTGATGGCCACTCCTTTACATCAATTATAAGAGTTTTTCCATTGCTAGAATAATAATAAGTCTATAGTAGAATGATAACCCTACTTTAGTCCTTGTTCAGTCCCCATTCTTGAGGATTTGGGGATGTTGATGCCCACTTTGCATATAATTGAGAGGGGGCTTAGAACCCATGGGGCAGATGGATGGAGCTATCTTGCTTGCAGATGCAGACACTCTCCATTCCTTGGGATGGGCATTGTCCATCAACTTCTTAGTTGTCCTTGATGAGTCCAATGAACTGGAGAGTAGGTGTTGCAACTCTGCTGAAATTCAGGGCCCAACTGGCACATGGATGGATCAAGAATTAAGTCTCTGGGAAACATATTTATCAAGTAAAAGGTTAATTATGGGTTCAAATTAAAGGCACAGAAGAGCCATGTGTAGAGAACCTATAAATGAGTCTAACTCTGCTACACTGGGGAGCATAAATTCCTAAGTAAGACCCAGTGACAGGGTGACAAATTCCTGAGCTATCAGTCCTGCTTATAATTTCTGTATAACTCTAGAGTCCTCAAGAGCCCTGCTATTTGAGGCACTATTTACTGTGACAGTCAATGAGATCCTTCTGAGACTTGCACAAGCATAACCCCAAGAATGACCTCCCAACTCACTTTGAAATCTCTTAGGTATAAAAATTGATTTGTATTTACTTTATCTCCCTTTTGGTCAAGTCTTTTTCCAGATGCGTTGCTAGATGGTGCTTGGTAACAATCTCTCAGTGCCAGGAAGGCTCATCTGTGGGAGTCAAGTCCCATGCTGGGGGGGGTAGACAGTGCTTTTATATGCCATTTGGCTTAGAAGAGCCCACATTTGAGCAACAAGGAGGTTTCAAGAGGTAACTCTTAGGCAGTGTATAATAGTAGGCTAAGTTTAAATTTCACAAGAAAAGGTTTCTAAGTACAATCATCAATGTCAAGGGCCTAGCATAATGGTCTGTCTTCCTTCACTAGATATAGCCTTTACACTCGGGGAATTCTTGCTGTCCTATTAGAGAATGTAGCAGAAATCCCCAGGATGGGAATTAAATATTCTTTTGGTTATTGTCTGGATCTCCAACCATCAAGACATTGTCCATGAGCACTTGAACTCATTCATATGTCTTTGAGGCATGCCTCAGGTGAACTCCTTCCCATGCATCCCCACCTCACTGATACCTTGCACCAGTGATCCTTTCCCACCACTGCAGTGATCATTCTGTGATCCAAAACCTCTCCAAAAATGAAACCAAGAAAATAACCAAATAAAATTAATAAGAAAAATGAAATGATAATCTTAAATATAATCAATAAATTACAAAATTTTAAAACAATTTGAAATAAAAATTCTTTTTAAAAATTTAGGTATTGTGTCTTTCATCAGTGTAAAATCTGTTGTATTCCATGTACAGTGACATTTTCTTCCATATATTCCCCCAGTATCTTTTTTTATTTTTATTTAATCTTCAAAGAATCTTAACGATACAGAAAATTCACATAGAGAAAATATGTGATTAGCATATACCCAAACCTCTCCCCCTCTTCCCATCTCCCTTATTAATAATATTTAACATGCGGATGGTACATTTGTTACAAATGATGTACAAATACTGAACCACTGCTGCTAACCATGGTCAATGGTTACATTATGCTTTACATTTTGGGTCATACGCTTTTATAGGTTTTGACAAAATTTGAAGTGGCCTATACCCATCACTGCAAGATTATGCTGAACAATTCTAATGCCCTAAAAATTCCCTACATTCCATCTATTCTATTCCTCCCTTCCCCTCCCCTCAAAACCTATGGTAATCAACAAGTTACACTTTTGGAAGAATAAGATTCATAGTTACTTGTAATAATATTGAGTGCTTGACTTAATGATCTGATTTTTTTTATTAGGCACTGCCTACGTTCTCGAGGGATTCTTGTCCCTCTAATTGAGAACATAGGACTCCCCAGGATGGGAGTTAAATATTTTCTTGTTTACTGTGTAAGTCTCCAGCCACTCAGATAACACACTATGAGAAGGTGAACACTTAGACATTCCATAGAAGGCTGCCCCAGGGGTGCCCTATACTGCATACACCCTCATACCTGACACCCTACATCAGTAATCTTCCCTGCCATATTTGCCAAAAGTACATTTCAAACTTTATAGGTTTAACCACAGAACTGAAAATCCCCAGAGTTCATCTGCTCCTTCACTCGACCATCCCCCCCAGTCCCACAGATAGTCCAACCAAACCCCCTACCCTACATACCTCTCAGACAAGCACCACTGAACCCAATCATGTCACTGCACCACTGTCATGTCCATCTACTGCCTAACCACACCCTTCTACTTTATCATAGATTTTGGTCTTATGGGCATTGGCTCACCTCCCTCTACTCTTTTCTGTCTCCTGTAAACCCATCTTCCAGACTCTAGCTCTGTGAGTCTGCTCAGTTTGCTTAAGTCATATCTGTGAGGTCATGTAATATTTGTCCTTCAGTGCCTGGCTTACTTCACTCAACATAAGGTCTTCAAGATTCATCTATGTTATCCTATGTGTTAATATTGCATTCCTTCTTACAGCTGAGTAATATTCCACTGTATGTATATACCATAGTTTGCTTATTTATTCATCTGTTGACAGATATTTGGGTTGCTTCCAACCTTTGGCAACAGTAAACAATATCGCTATGTACATTGGTGTGCATATATTTGTTCATGTCGGTGCTTTCAATTCTCCCAGGTATATATCCAGCAGTGGGATTGCTAGATCATATGGCAGCTCTATACTTAGCCTCCTTCACAATGGCTGCACCATTCTGCATTCCCACCAGCAGTGGATAAGCTTTCCCTTTCCTCCACATCCTTTCCAACACATGAAGTCCTTTGCTTTTTAATAGCCACTAGTCTAATGGGTATAAGATGATATCTCTTTGTAGTTTTTTATTTGAATTTCCCTAATAGCTAGTGATGTTGAGCATCTTTTCATGTGCTTTTTAGCAATTTGTATTTCTTCTTTGGAGAAGTGTCTATTCAAATCTTTTGTTCATTTTTCAAATGGGTTGTTTGTCTTTTTATTTTTGAGATTTTTCTATATATGCAGGATATTAGGCCCGTATCAGACAGTTGATTAACAAATAAATTCTCCCATTGAGTAGGGTGCCTTTTCACTATCTTGACAAACTCTTTTGAAGCACAAAAATTTTTAATTTTAAGGAGGTCCTATTTATCTATTTTTCCTCTCATTGCTTGTACTCTGGGTGTAAAGTTTATGAAAACTTTTCTACTATAAGACATCATAGATGCTTCCCTACATTATCTTCTAGGAGCTTTATGGACTTGACTCTTATATTTAATCTTTGATCCATCTTAAGTTAATTTTTGTATGGGGTGTGAGATGTTGGACCTCTCTCATTCTTTTAGGTATGGATATCCAGTTCTCCAAGCACCATTTGTTGAAGAGGCCACTCTCTACCAGTTGAACGGGCATTGTGGCCTTGTCAAATATCAGTTGACTGTATATGCAAGGATCTATATCAGAACTCTCACTTCAGTTCCATTGGTCAGTATGTTTATCCTTGTGCCAATAACATGGAGTTTTGACCACTGTAGTTTTGTATGTTTTAAATTCAGGTAGTGTGATTCCTACAATTTTGTTTTTCTTTTCCAAGATGACTTTGGCTATTTGGGGCCACATGGACTTCCAAATAAATTTCATAGTTAGCTTTTCCAGTAAAAACTGCTGTTATATAATTTTTTTTCAAGATTCAAGCAGTTAGGTCACCAGCATGGTGGGGGTATGAAGAGAGCCTTCAGCCCCTATTACAATTTTTATTGGGATTGCATTAAATCTGTAAATCAATTTGGGAAGAACAGGCTTCTTAATGATGTTTAGTCTTCCAATCCATGAACAGGGGATATTCTTCCATTTATTTAGATCTTCTTTAGTTTCCTTTAACAATGTTGTGTAGTTTTATGCATACAAGTCCTTTACATCTACTTTCTAATTGTATTCGACAACATATCAAACAAATTATACACCATGACCACATGGGTTTCATCCCTGGTATGCAAGGATGGTTCAATATAAGAAAATCAATCAATGTAATATATTATATTAACAGATTGAAAGAAAAATCACAAGATGATTTCTATTGATGGAGAAAAAGCATTTGACAAAATATAGCACCTTTTCCTTACAAAACACTTCAAAAATAAGAATAAAAGTAAACTTTCTCAATGTGATTTTGGTATATATGAAAAATACACTATCAATGGTGTAACATACATAGTCAATGGTGAAATGTTAAAAGCATTCCCTCTAAGATCTGGAAAGAGACACAGTTGCCCTTGTCACCAAATCTTTAACATTGTGTTAGAAGTAAATGCTAGAGCACGTAGGCAAGAAAAAGATAATAAAAGGCATCCAAATAGCAAAGGAAGAAGTAAAAATTTCACTATTTGCAGATAATATGATCCTATACATAGAAAGTCTTGAGAAATCTACAGTAAATCTTTTAGAGCTGACAATTGAGTTCAGTAAAGTGGCAGGATATAAGACCAACCTGGATAAATCAGTAGCATTTCAGTACACCAATAATAAGGAGTCTGAGGAGGAAATCAAGAAAAAAATTTCATTTACAATTGCAACTAAAAGAAACAAATACCTTGGAATAAACATAACTAAAGATGTATTAATTTTTGTATTGTTTTGTTTGTTTGTTTTTACCACATAACAAGATATCACAAATATAATCAATACCCATTTTATTACCCAGCAGTTTCTTTGGGTCAGAAGTCTTGGTGAGCTTAGCTGGGTTGTATGCTCAGGGTATTACCAGGCAGAAATCAAGGCATCCCCAGGGCTGTTTTTTTCCTGGAGGTTCTAGGGAGAGTCCACTTCTTAGATCATTCAAGAGGTTGGCCAAATGGGTGTTTCTCATGCTTTCCACATCTGCCTCCATCTTCAAGGCAGCAGTGGCATCTGGAGTTCTTCACATGTCCAATCTCGCTGATATCCTCTTTGTCCACACATCTCTGCAATCCAGGCTCTTCTGATTACACTGCAATCTTCCCACTCTTTAGATTTTTAGAGCACACAGAGCCCCATCATCCAGCAACAGTTTAGCTGACAACTGCCTCTTACCAGCTCACTGTACTTGCCTGCTGCATTCCAGTTCACAGCTCACTGAGTGTCTATCTGAGCCCACGATAACCTGTTTCCTCTCTCTGTGACCCCACTATAACCTGTATCCCCACTCGTTCTTGGCAAGCCCCCCCAAATTACTTCCCACCAAATCAAGGGCCAATCCCTGCCCAGGTCTCCTAACTTGGAGGTACAGAGCTCCATCTGTCACTTTTATCCAAGGCTGAGGCTGTGCTCTCAAATGAGGCTCAACTGGAAGTGGATTTGCCTTCCATTTGGGCTAAGGGTCTATGTCCCTTTCCATTTTTCAGGCCCTCCTTCTGTTTTTTGGCCATGTGGGCCTCTGTACAAGGTAACCCATACATCACACCTTGCTTCCCAGAGAAAGGGATACAGTGAGAGATAGAGAGTCAAAGAAAGTGATATAGGCAGATTGATAGATGTTGGAGAAGATGCTGAGAGCCAGAGCATAAAGGGTTAACCATTTAAAAAGCATGCTTGCTGGCAGAGAAACATTAGTAAATGTCTCCAAGGACACTGCATACTGCAGATATCAGTGGGAGGAGGCAGAGTGGAATGAACTCACCACACAGATATTATTGTCTGAATTCCCAAGAAAGTTTGTCTGGGAACTCACAAACAGGTAGCGCTCTCATGCACCAAGCTGAGAAACTAGTGAAGAACTACCTACTTTTGTTATCAGCTTTGTAATATAAAAAGCAGCTTCAGCCTAAATAAATTTGCCTGCATTCCACATGGAGTGAGGTCCCCTGATCCCAATCTTTCTTTGGATCATTCCTGGCATCCTCTAACACCACGTTGAATTACAACAGATGGCACCCAATGTGGGGCTCGACTAGTCTTTTCTCATTGTCTTTTTCTCTGAATTAGTGCCATGGAACTAAGGACTGTTGTTGCTTGAATCATAGGTCCTTGAATCCTATGTGGTGAGTCAAATAATCTTGATAGTCAGGGTAATGGGAAATCAGTCAACTTGATTAGAGGAATATTTTGAAGTTTTGAAGACCCTGTTAAGGAGTACAGGGGTATTTGTGATGACCCACAAGTCACTAGAACTCTTTTCTCTTGTACAAAAACATTGCTATTGGTTTCAGCCACAAGGGCGGAATGTGTTAAATTTGAAACAATGGAAACTAGTAATGAAATCATTGTGGCGAGCTTATCAAAAAGGGGAAACAGTTCCTCTTCAAGTATGGTCTTTCTGTAGTCTTATTTCTGTTGCTCTTGAACCATTACAATCTGATGAAAATGAAGATATTAAAATGGATACTGTTGGGAAGCGGGAGTGGCTCAGTTGATAGAGCCCCCATTTACCATATGGGAGGCTCCGGCTTCGCTTCCCGGGGCCTCCTTGTGAGGGCAGGCCAGCCTATGCAGCCTAGTGGGCTGATGCAACAAGACCTCACAACAGAAAGCGGGTGTGGCTCAATCGATAGAGCCCCCGTTTACCACGTGTGAGGCCCCGGGTTCGCTTCCTGGGGCCTCCTTGTGAGGGTAGGACAGCCCGCATGGCACGAGGGGCTGATGCAGCAGGACCTCACAGTGAGGGGAAGACAAGCAGACATGGAGAAGACACACAGTGAATGGACACAGCAAGCAGAAGCAGCAAAGGGGGGGAAATAAATAAATAAATCTTTAAAAAAAATGGATACTGTTATTGCTAAAACTATATCAGACCAAGCTAATGATGATTTTAATGAAAATATATATGAAAAAATTATTGAACAGGCAAAAACAAATAAACTCATGTCTAATAACAAATTAAAAAAAAAGAAAAAGGGAGTTTATGGAACTTTTCCAGCGGTCGTTAAGCTGTCCGCTCCAAAAGATGATTTATTGTCTTTTGAACCAGCATCCGCGCCTCCTAAGGTATCTACTGATCCATTTTTTTTACATTTGATGACCCTCCAAAAGTTTCTGTTTTTGTGCCAGCACCATCCTCTTCAATTATGAAAAGTATAGCACAGGGAAGTAGAGAAGGAGATTCAGAGGCTATGCAATTTTTTACTTTTCCAGTAACAGTAACTCAAATTCCAGTAGATGCTAACAATCCCCAAGGGGGTGTACAATATGAGCATGCACCTATTCCTTTTTAAACTATCAAAGAATTAAAACAAGCATGCACTCAATATGGTGTAAATTCTCCTTATACTCAAAAATTGGTGCAAGAAATGGCACAAGCAAACAGATTAATACCCTGGGATGGGGATTTGTTAGCTCAAGCTCTTCTTAATTCAACAGAATTTTTACAATTTAAAACTTGATGGGCTGATAATGCTAATATTGTAGCATGACGAAATCAACAGCAAAATCCACCCGTGCTTATTACTGCTAAACAAATATTAGGAATAAATCAAAGGACTGGGATTCCTTGCCAAGCTCAATATAATGATATTGCCATTGCACAAGTTCGATTGTGCTGCCTAGCCACCTGGTGACAAATCTCCACCCCTGGACAGGCTGTACAATCATTTTCAAAAATTGTTCAAGGAAATACTGAACCCTATGCTGAATTTGTAGCAAGGCTGGCAAATGTAGTCAACAAGACAATAACTCAACCTGATCTTAAAGAAATGCCTGTTCCAAAAGATTTAGTAAAATTGTAAGCCTACATAATGATAAGGTTATGGGATGATAGGGGTAATAGAATTAAACCACTAGAAGAGTAGAAAAACTTGGCAACATTGGTCATTTCTGATTTGTTCTCATGCTGATTCTGGTTGGACCAGTGTGACCAAATTGATAAAATTAGTGCAAAATTTTTATTAATGTGTTAAAAAGCACTTTCAGTTTTAGATCACTAGCTTACTCCTGAACTTTGAGCCTAAGTGTACTTCTGAAAAATAGTAATCCAAAAAATACATGTTAAATATCGGTATAAACTGCTAAATTAGAGTTTAACTGTATTTATGCTGTTTAAGTTGTCCTGGCTGTTTGCTGATTATGAACAAAAGTGTTTCAAAGAACAAGCTTATATATTACAGGTAACACAAATTCCAGAAAAAATCTTAAAAACAGTAAAATCAAAGATGTGAAATGATGGAGGGCTTGAAGACAGTCATACCAAAGGAGTGAAAATTATGGGTCAAATTAGTAAGCTTTACGTTTCTGTTAGTGTGTCATAATTCTTTTTGTATTTGTCTGTTTGTTCAGTGTCAGTGTATATTTTAATACCTCTGGATGGTAATATTAAATTGATAAACAAAAATTATTATAAAAGCTCTATTCAAATGACCAAAAATTAAATAAGCACTTATATTAATAAATAAATATGGATATTAGTTTAATATAATAAAAAATAGTTATACTCAAATTAAATCATTATTCTAATAAGTTTGTTTAGTGTTGATGGTAATTATATGTTGTCAGAAGTTTCCTTGGAAATACTTTCCAAAATCATTGTGGTCACAAGTATGAAAGGTATACAGAATGTGCTTTTAGTATTAAAGAAAAGAAAGTAATTTTAACCTAAGATAAAATAACTAGTTATTAACACAAAGTAAAATGTGGGACAAAACCTGAATAAATATAAAAGTGCAAAAGACTTGTGAAAAAGGAATTTTTGTGGTCAAAGCTAAGTAAAATTTAAGCAGTCTATCTATAAAAATTTAAAAGTTTTAGTGTCAAACAATATAACAATATAAAGTTAAAGTTTTATTCTTTCTCAAAGTTTCTCAAGTCAGTAGTCTGTTTTAGTAAAAGTTTATAAAGTTTTTCTCCTAAATAATCACTATGGAATAAAGAAAGTCTGTTTTATCAAAATAGCTTCTTGTACTTTAACCTAATCGTTTCCATGGAGAAACAGGTCTTATCACTTTAAAAAAGAATACAATGTTCGAACCTGCTTTCTCAAAGTCAAATCCTGAAAGATAGCTTTTATTTCAGACTGTCACAAATAACTTGGTCTTTTACCTAAAAAAAGGTAAAATACTAAAAATAGTTAAGCTTATGTGAAATAAGTTAAAGGAAGTATTTACAACTGTTGTATAATTAAAAGAAATTTTCTAATTTTATAATAATTAAAGTTATATGAATAAAAAGTTCATATGAATACTTTAAAAGTGTATAAAATTCCTGAAAATATAATAATGTTTCAATATAATATTAAATAAAATAATGTTATTAATCATAACTTTTAGTTATAACTACAAAAAGAAAGCAGGCATTAAAGGCTGCCGGGGTAGTGCATAACAGTAAATCATAGTAAAATAAAATGACACCACTGCAGCATGCAGTGGTCCCAAATATTGCCAGTTTGCTGCAAAAAATTAATATCCGGTTATGTCACAATTACTTTGTTTTAAAACTTGCTAAAGCTTTCTTTAATATTTTCTTAAACAAGTCAAGCCAGCCCACATTCCCCTTTCTGTAAAGTAGCCAACAATAAATCAAGTGTATATTCAACACTGTAAGCAACAGCCCCAATTCTAATTATAATGTTAACAACAAAAATCAATGCAAGTATTAAAACTACAAGTTAATGTATTACCCCACAGCCCAAATAGGAAATACTAATTTGTTTTTACCTATGCCTCAAATTATACAAAATAAAGAAATTAAGGTCATTCTAATCATACTACTAAGAATCTTAAATGCTTAAGAAATAAAAGTTTATTCATTGGATGTCTGTTGTATAATCTACTATAGTTATGAATTATGTATAATATACTTAAATACTAATCAAAACTTCAGTACAATACATTGCATACTTAAGTAATTTAATAATCTATATATTACCCATAGAGGTATTTTCTTAAGTATATATATAAATCACTTGTTTTAAATTTGAACAGTCCTGAAACTAAATATCTTAAGAAAAAGTTTGGTAAGTATTGTTCAAGCCTAAAAGTAAAGCATCATACAGAAAACTTTGTTAATCAAGAAACCAATGCCTTACTAGTTAACACTTTTCATATTTCAGGAAGCATATTGAAAATTAAAAGAGTAAGCACACCAAGGATGTTTTGTAACAAATTTAAAAAGATAACATGCATTTCAATGGATTTTGTATTCCTCCCTGGGGAAGCTGGCCACTCTCCCAGGGACTGATGCATAAACCTTAAAATGTACTGCCCAGGGAGTGTTGTGTTCCTTCCTGAGGAGGCTGGCCCCTTCCTCAGGAATTAGCAGAATACTCACAAGTTGGCATCTATAGTATCAAATTCATTAATCCTAAAGACAGTCAACCAAAACTCTAGTATCAGTTGCTACTTCAACACTTCCCAGCTAAAAGCTAAATACTGGTAAGTATATATATGAAACTGCTCTATTTATCTGTCATTCTGTAACATTGTTCAATATTGACTTAATCTTTTAATTAGTTATGTTATTTATGTTTCTCACCCTAATTGTCAGTATAAGCTTATTAAACTAAACATACATATTAACATTTATCTTGTATCTATCCAAGACTCTACCCAACAATAAGCCAAATATATCAGTGTATCCCCTAGTTTGGTAAGCATGTGAATGTATATATATCTATCATAAAAAATAGAAATCCTAAAATTAATGTTACAAATACAAAAAGGGGGAAATGGTGAGGTGTGAGAACAATTATATTAAACATTATTTACAATAATTTTTTAAGACAAAGGTCATAATCATATATATCAGCAGCAAAGCATTTCTG